>NDXB01008826.1:74304-130951 GCA_002631895.1 Agapornis roseicollis
AAAAAAAAAAAAAAAAAAAAAGAATGATTACAATAAAGGAAAGGGAAAATTAAATAGCTACATATCATTAACAAATTAATTGTTCCTCAAAAAATACCTACAAATTTCTCTGTACATTCTTTACGCACAGCGTAACGATGGTCTTAAAGTTACCTATATAAAAAAGTGTTCTTTTAACAATCTTCCTACAGAGAGTAGGGTACTGAATGCCAAAGCAAGGAAGCGTTGACTACCCAGTAGGATGGTAGTGAAATGTGTCAAACTGGGGGCTTAGGTGGGGGGGGTTTCATTTGTTAAAGAGAATTGAGCAGCCACCTTCTCAACCAGAGCAAGAGCCAATCTCCCCATCCTTCCAAATTAAATAGCTTAAAAAAGAAAACAAAACACAGAAGTAAAAGCCACAATGGACCCAATACTGTAACGTAGTCCATAATACATCACATGTAGTTCATCTTCCAGCTAGTTCTAACTTCCTACACTGAACCAATCGTTTCAGGTAACCCAGTATAAAAACAAAGCCCTAGTTGCAACCGTACTGGGAAGATGGAATGTCTGGGGGAGAGCAGTTACACTTAACAAGAAGAAAAGCTCTTTACTAGCCCAGCTGTGGGTTTACGCCTGCCTCTATCGCCTAATTTCTAGTTAGTAGCTATTAATATAGCAAATGATAATAAACGCAGTAATACCTGTATAAAGTTCTCTACTGGAGGAATGTATGCTGCAACCTGGCATAGGCTTATGGATAAGCTGAAAGAAACTAAAGATCATAGTTCACAAACTGTAACAATCTGTTGTCCAGCCCAGATACGTCACGGTAACAGTTTCTGCAGCTGGCTCAAGGTGGATTACACAGACTTGGGGTCAGGAAGCAAATCCCTGGTAAGCAGACAGGAACAATGACTCGGTCATGCGCAAAGCTGTAGCATCCTGTACCACGCACCATCTATCTCTGACTGCGTCGTCCGAGGCCTGGCCTGAGGCTGTCCTCTTTGCTGGCTGCTACTAAAGTGAATATCAAATACAAATATCATAGAGTACAACTGTACCAGCAGTAAGTATATCTAGGATTGTTACTGACAAAAATAAACTAATTCTGGAGAAAAGCTAATAAGTATTATGATTCTTACTGTCTATACATTAATAGATACCAGCTATTTTTCATAACACATGCATCGTTAAGCACTATTGAACCCTCCAACCTCAGCTCTGCTCTAGCAAACTGCAGTGTTTAGGAAAAAATGCCCGTGTTCTGTAAATTATGCAGTCCAGTTGCAAGCACTAAGCACCTGAAATCTAAAGAGAGAAAGACCTATAACCTGTATGAGACTTCCCCTTCCAAAGCGGTTTTGCTTTAAGAAAAAAAAAATCAAACTGATAGAAATGTCATCCTTAAACCCTTTTTTCAGCAGTTTGCCCTCAAAATATTAGCATCTTCCAGAAAGTTGCTATGCAACTTCAGTCCTCCTCCAATAGTGCAAATCATACATGACAGTTCTTTTCAAGTATATACATACAACGGTACTTCACAGAGGGAGAAATAACCAAAACGAAACAAAAAACCCCAAAGCAATGTAAGCAAACCAGACGAATTCTAGTTTCAAGAAGCTAATAAAAGCAAAAAGCACTTGGGTCAACCAACTAAGTGTGATGGCTTTTGTGGATTAGCGTGCATTAGTTTTTTTAAGGGGCAGCAGATTTGCATCAGAGGTTTCTTTGGTAATTGAGGCAGGAAAAAAGGATGCTACATCAGATGAATCTTTATGAAATAGTTCCTGCTATCGTCTTTAAGGGCACCCTTTTACAAACAAAAAGTGAGTACACAAAAACATGTGTTGCAAACTATCCTCCCTTCCCCAACACTACCTTAAGCACTGTTCAAAGCTCAGTCAAACCATGCAAATTCACAAGGGTCGCGGTCCTCTCCTCAGGAGACCACCGAGGGCGAGTGATTATGATTGACCATGTGAGAGGAGGGGGAAGCCTGGCCCCGCCGCGACGCGGACTCGGGGCTGCTCGAGACGCCGTCCTTCGCAGCTTTGATCTGCAGCCACGTATCCCCAAGTGCTTTGGCAAAGTGGTCATCGACTGATCCCGTGATGGACACAGAGTTTGCCACCGGCTCAGGCTCCTTGTAATTCTTGCCAAGGCTCCGGCGGAAATGCTCTTCCACCACCGGGTCGCAGGCGGTGGTACCTGCACAGGGAAGGGAGGCAGAGAGTGTTCCTTCAGGGCAGAATCATAGAATAGTTCGGGTTGGAAAGGACCTTCAGATCATCCAGTTCCAACCCCCCTGCCATAAGCAGGGACACCTCACACTAAACCATGGCACCCAAGGCTCTGTTCAACCTGGCCTTAAACACTGCCAGGGATGGAGCACTCACAACTTCCTTGGGCAACCCATTCCAGTGCCTCAGCACCCCCACAGGAAGGAATTTCTTCCTCAGATCCAATCTAAACCTCTCCTGTTTAAGTTTGAACCCGTTCCCCCTTGTCCTGTCACTACAGTCCATAATGAAGAGCCCCCCTCCCAGCATCCTTATAGGCCCCCTTCACATACTGGAAGGCTGCTATGATGGCATTGCTCCTGTTTTCCTCAGCATAAAGCAAGACTTTACAGCAGTACAGAGCTATTAGTAAATGGGGGGAGTGGATGGAAGGGGTTAAAATGAAGAAAAGTAATAAATGGAATTAAATATCTTTGGATTTCTGCAACCTGCAGCTGTAAAGCATTTTATATACAATTTAGTTCTTTGTCAGGCTAGTACCAACTACAGCTCTCATTCTATGGAAACGCTCTCCGAAACAATCCTATAGAAGTCGTATTTAGACTTAAACAGAATTAAAGATGGAAGCAGTTCTTTAAAATCAGCTCCCAGGCCTGCTGATACCAGCTGGACGTGAGGAGACCTGCTTCTAAATTACAGTGTGCCAAACGCCGACTTCAGGGTATCATCTTCCTCTACATACTTTGTGCTGGGAGCCAGCCTGAAAGCTGATTCACTACCTCTGCATTAGGGACTGCAAGCATTAAAACAGCATCATAGTATTGCAAGAGAAACAGCCTTGAAAACCAGGCTTTGCACAACAATAGTAGTTAATTCTTCAGGCTCAATGTGAGAGAGCTGCAGTTTTGTGCTTCGGAAACTTTACCTGTGTCTGCATGAGATTTATCTTTAAAGTCCCTTCAAACTGGCAGGATCCACGTGACTGCCCTTAGTGCCACAGACAGGCTTGACTGATCCCAAAACACACTGCAGTGCTGGCACCAAGACCTGTCCGAGTGACACAAGTACTTTGTGACCACTGCTGCAGAGCCCATGTGAATCCCGCTGGGGCTCCAAGCGGGAGCTCGCCCTGGGCAAGTACCAGCAGGTTTCTAGCAAACTTGTGTCCTCTCAGGTCCTTCACACCAGTGGTTCCTGTGAGGGTGAAACGTCTCCTCCAGGGTCCCGCTTCAGTTGTTAACTCCAGTTCTCAACAATACAGGGATCTTCTCTGAATAACAACCACACACACCCCCCCTGTGGAATGCCAGGGTCCTACCTCTGGCTTGCTGGTGCACAGGAGGCAGAAAGCTGATGCTCCCTTGCTTGGGAGCAGCTGCCCTCCACAGCAACGTGTGCTACCCACACAGAGAGAGGTGGAGGGTATTTGCTTCTGAAGAGTATTTGTACCTTCAGGAAAAGGCTTTTGTGACTGCAGCTGAACCTGCTGACTCCTGAAGGAGTGGAGAAACTGCAGCACCTCAAATGAGAGCGTGGCTGGATCCATGAGACAGTAACTAAGGACTTCCTTGTTTGTGTGTGGGGGGTGTGTTTGTCTAAAGCAGCTTTTCAGAACAAGAAGAAAGAGCCCCTCTCTCCTTAATTCTGTATTGGTACTTCTACTGGGCACAGGACCGGCACCCAGAAAGCCTGCAGAGAGGTGGTGGCTGGTTTGCCTCCCTTGGTCACTGTCTGTTAACACATCAGGGCCTGCACAGGGCAGGGGCTCCCCCAGGGTGCACACTTACTGCTGGCGGGTCTGCGGTACGTGGCCACGGCGGAGGCGCAGCCGCTGTGCGCGATGGGGCAGTGGGACAGGTTGCAGTTGCGGTTGTTGGCAGAAGCGCAGGTGATCACCGAGGGACGGTTCTGAGGGGGACAAGAGAGAAACTGTCCGTGACTGTCAGCCAGCGCTGCAGCAGCAGCAGCAGTTCCCTGCAGCAGCACTGCGGAGCGCAGGCACTGAACAGAATCCCAGCAGTGAAATAACCCGTTCACCATCCGGTTCAGTCCGGAGTATTTAAACCCCAAAATACTTGGCTGTTGTTTCTCACTACAGTGCATTTCTATCGGGGTTCTTAGATATTCAAGTGGCAAGCAGCCATACAGAAACAATGCAGTGTAAAAGCAAATCATTAAAAGCACTGAAGTGATTTTACAGCAACTGTTTCAACTTCACAGACAACATCACATATGCAGAACTAAATGTCAACACAGCAAACACTTGTTCCATTCTGGTGCCACAGCGCCTCGTGATCCCGGGACTCAGCCACGCTTTACACGTGTGGCAGGTATTTGCCTCCTTAGTGTTACTCAGTTTTTGATGGTACCAGTTTCCCTTCAGGAGCTCACTCTTCCCAGCCTGGCTGATCCTGTACTCCCTACTTTGGGCACAAAATAGAAGCCCGTAAGATTAAATTATAAAGAGCACCTGAGTGAGTCTTGTCCACAAATACTTTCCTGTTGTACTCAATCTGCTTTTCTAGTGCTGCTTATTAATGCATCACCCTTGTTCATTCTCAACACATGCAAATGCTCCAAAGTGTTCACCCCATAACCTGAATTCCACAATGGATACTCTGTACAGTGTAATCACAAAACACTCCTCTTGTTCACTATGTACATGCTGCATTGAAACAAGGCCTGAGGAAGAGGAACGTCTGAGTTTCTCAAGCGGCTGCAGGGAAATGAAGGGGATTAGAGTATTTTTGCCTTGCGTCTTTGGTATATTTTATGATGCAAGGAGTCCCTTTTGCTCCAGCCATTGCAAGTTAACTGGTATGTGTCCAAAGGAGTAACTGGGTTGCTGTAATGAACACGGCTTTCATTTCCTGTCCAGTTTAAAAGCCTGTGCAGCAAACCCACAAGAATCACTGCTTTACCCACCACCACATACAGCCAAGGAGGAAGGAAAGAGTTTTCACTGTGTAGTGGTACTTTAGTATCCAGAGTAAGAGCAAGGCCAAAGTGAAGGGAAGGTTTAACGCTGGACACAACAGGAATGATGCTATTCACATCTTAGTGCACTGCAGCAAAGTGCATAAAGTAAATGAAGAATTACTTGATTTTTCTGGAAGCACTTATTTTCTTCTTAGTGCCCAAGACTTTGTGCATCCATGGAGCAGGGTTTGAGAACTGTAGATATGCTGCTCTCTTTTTAAAAGAGTATTTTAGACACCCGAGAGGTGGGAAGTAGAGACAGAGGCAGGCAGCAAACAAGGATGCAAGTTGGGAAGCAAGCAAGGATCCCAATACCACAGAGGACCTGCAAGGCAGGATAAGGCATGTGTAGTTCTGTGTGTACAGGTGCACTGAGCAGAGCCCACAGATTTAGTTGAGAGTGCTGAGAATGCAGTGACAGTGACTACAGCAGCTGAAATGCAAAGGTATTTTTTTTTGCCACCTCTTTATTAGAAACAGGGTAAGATGAAAATCCCAGTGAACGTATTAGGGTGTAAAATTGTCAAACCTGGGTTTCTGTTGGGTTTTCCAATACACTTTTTGCTCTGGATGATTTCTACAAGGTGCTCTTAGCAAGGTCTAACCTCAACATCCCATTTTCCAAGAAAACAGATTGTAACCTAGATCAAAATGTCAAAGATAACAAGAGAGAGGAAGCTGGTAACGGGCACCAGGAACGGGCCCAAGTCAAACACCCCAAGAGGCTGGTGTCAGAGGTGGTGGCTGCTCTGGCTGCTGGGACACTGCCAAAGGGCACCAGTGTCGTCAATGGCAGTGAGGCCCTTCCTCCTCTGTCATCACCCAACACCCAGAGCAAAGAGGAGCCGTACTGCACAGAACAATAGCTCTGCAACCTGTGTGCCAAGTGATGCAAGAGAGCAGCTACACTAGTGCACAGCTCGGCCTTTTGGCAAAGCAAAATGGAAGAGACAAGTGTATGCAGGTAACCCCTGTGAAAACCCACGCAGCAGATGTAAAGTATGCGGCTCCGGTGAAGGGCAGCTCTCATACAGGTGTATGAAAGATCCCAGCCTCTGAAACATCATCTGCTCCAAGTGTTTACCCTTTGCAGGGCATCACAGCAGGGGAGGGAGGGAGGCAGGAAGGAAGAGCTTGGGCTAGTTTGATTTCATCACTGCAGCTCATCACAACTCAACTGTCTTGCTTTGTCTCTCCACTTGGGATAAAAGCAAGCATGACAGAAGGGAACTATTCCTGTCTAACCTGCATAGAGAGAGCTCACCTTCAGCAGTTCTGAACACAATACACAAGATGGCAAGCCATAAACCAAACAACCAGCCAAAACCAAACCAGAACACTGCAGCTTATGGAAATAAATGATAATCAAAAATAGTTGCTTTAGGAAAAGTCATTGTGGAAGAGCAATACTACACTGCTCTGAACAACACAATGAATGCTTATGGCTGGCTAAACCAACTAAGGTCATTCCAGATTCCAGCTTCTTTCACCTGGAAAATTCAGTGACAAATTCTCTGCGATGCTCTTTCTGTCTCACAACTCTTCTTCAGCAGTACCAAGTGGAGATCAAGTGAATACCTGCAAACTACATCAGTTACTGCCTAGCAGGCACTGGAGCTCTGTTCAACCACAGACTTTGCATTCCCAGCTAAAATAGCACTCACAAGCTTAGCAGGGCATCAGAGAAAGGTGTGTCCATGTGTGCCACTGACACACCAGGGATTCATTCACATCAAACACAATGAGCTGGGACATTCACTGTGCCTTTCTGCCTGAAGAGCAGCACTGCCTACCTACTGTAACCCACAGCACGTTCTGCTTACACCTGCACAGTCCTCATTGTGTCTACAGCAAGGATTCGTACAACCACCCACAGCTTCTTGTCAAGTAGAAGCCAGTACCTGCTGCCGCTCCACAGAAGTCAGTGTAGGTGTGATGCCAACTGTCCGGGTTGCATCCATGCTGTTTTTGGTCAGTGCTAGAGGTTGATCCATGGTCAAGCTTGGGATTGAGGCATACATGTGATTGGCATGAAGGCTCATTGTCGGGGCAGCAGCCCTCTCTATGGGGCTGCGACTCCTCTCTCTGTGCTCCTTCCGGAAATCTCCATTGGCAGTCTTGTTTCTAAGGCAGGAAAGAAAAACAAGGTCAGAGGACTCACTATGGTTAAAGCTACAGTGAGATACACGAGACTGAACCCCTTCAAGAGCAGGAGGCAACGCATTCTGCTGGGCCTGTGGGGAGGGGTAGAGAACCCCCTGTGAGGTACTCCTGCCCTATCCAGCCAATGGTTTGCATCTGCCAGCTCTGGCAGCCAACGGTTTTCTTCAGCCTAGAGCTCCTTCGGATCCTTAGCTAAATGCACCGAGTGTAAATAACACCTCGGTTAAGATCAGACACCTCCTCACTTCACATACTATTAATCCCACTCTGGCTCCTGACGCTGCAGTATCCTCTAAGCATTACTAAAGCCCATGAAAAGTCTGGTTTCCTCAAAAGCCATGGCTGTGAGCAAAAGGCAGTAAGTCACAGCAGGAAGCAGGATTTTCACAGCAAAAAAGGAAGGAAAAGCTAAACTGCACTCTTCCCAGAATGACTGGATTAAACCATTCCCTAAAAACGATCCTTTCAAACAGCCACTGAACAACAGATCTCAGTAAACATCCTTGCATCATTAGCCTATCGCTCACTGCAATTAAAATACTACTGATTCGGGCCTTATGTGCGAGGCATTTCGGTTTCCACACATGAAAGGCAAACCAGTGAGCCACAGACATACAGCACCATGAGGGGTTCACCTGCTGCAGCACCCAGTGCCTCAGGGCAAACCCAGTTCATCTTCCACACAGGAAAGCACTGGAGGAGAAGGCTGTTTCTATGCAACACACAATTCCATCTTCAGAAGGTTCCTGAAGCACGAGGGAAGTGTCCTGCGTGTAAGTGGGTAAAACCCAAGGTATTTGCCCCACTTCTGAAGTGATACAGGGGTAACCAATGTACAGGAGGGGTAGTGCAGAGGGGTTGTGCAAGAGGGTTAGAGAAATTCACTTGCTTAAACCAAAGCATTGTCTGTTGTAAGTACCTAGCATGCCTACTAGCCCCGAGGGCATGCGTGAAGACTAGAAGGTGGGAAAAAGGAAGACTCTGTTGTGAATACCTATCACACCTACTACTGATGAGGGGAAAAGCAGACGCCAGATAAGGATAAGAAGCAGATGCCTGGTCCTGTTGATAAGGGGGAGAAGCAGATGGTCTATGGTCTGGACACCAACCAGCCCCTGAGGGCATGCGTGAAGACCAAAAGGTGAAAAGTTTAAGAAGAGGAGGACTCATTTACTTCATCTTGGAGACCCCTATTCAGAGGGGGAAGACTCAGTTACGTTTACACTTACATTTACAGATCCCTGCCCATGACCAGAGGGGGCACTGCGCAGGCCCAAAGGACCTTCCAGTTCATTGTAACACAAAGTGGGGATGGATAATGAATATGTATGGGTGCATTGGGTAACCTGACGAATATGTTTAACTTGAGAGAATAAATGTAGAGGGAAACAACAGTGAGATGTGCATGCTTTGAAGGAGTTGTCCCCATGCACCTCAGCGCTGAACAGAAAGCACAACTACTTTACAACTTGCAGGAGTTGTGCAGTCTGTCCGTGCACCATAAGCATATATTAATATGCAGGAGCAATTTTTAAGGATGCTCTGATGAGCACTAGGCAGAGAAAAGGAACAGAGAAACGTTTTCTGTTGCACTAGAAATGAAGACCTATGAAGAGTATTCAATAATGAAGTAAACTACAACTGCAAGAAGCCCCTGCCTATTGCAGCATCAAGAAGGCAGGCTGACAGCTAAAGGGAAAAGGACCAGAAGCCAAAGCCCTGCCAGCAGAGGGAAATGAGGAACCCCAAAGTTTACCAACCAAAATGCTACAGGGAAAACCTGCAGAAGTGCCCCAGGAGTCGGGGGTCACTGAGGTGCACAGCGTTTCTTTAAGCATCTCTGGAGAGCACACAAACCATTAGCTTTGACAGCATCCAGTGGCAATGGATTCTGCCATTGGAACGACACACTTGTTGGGCACCTTTGCTTCACAGGCTGGTTTTGTTTCTTTCAAACCTGAAATCGACTGGCAGTGCTCTGCTATCACCTAGCTCTTGTATCAGGAGAGGCAAAGCCGTGGCTCCCTGCTGATGATCTTCACACCCCTCCTGAGTCCATCTCTGTCCAACCTTTTTCTCCCAGGTATATACCTCCTTCAGGCACAAACTGCTCCCACACCTTTGTCATCCCTGTGGCCCCACTTGTGTTAGGGCTAGAGAAGCTCACTCTTATCACCTCAATCCTTGAGATGAGGGTCCAGATCTTTGCTGCATTCAGGAACAGGACCTTTGCTGAACTAATCAGCTACTCCCCAGCTTGCTCAGGAGTCACTTGGTTGTACAGAGATCTGCTTTTGCTGCCTGAATCAAAACTCAATTAGCACAACAGACATTAGGGTTAATACGATGCCAGGCAACCAGTGACTTCAGGACACAGCTCATTCCCTCTGCCAAATTCCCTTGACATGCTTAGGAGGGCACAGTCAACAGAATAACACAATATGTAACCGCTCCGATCCCCCTGCATCCCTTGTCCCTCCTAATTCATTACCAATCAGGAGCTGCTGATTAGCAGAATCGACCATACAAACTGAAGTTTCCCAGCTGGTGCTCAAGAGGCTCTCTGAGCATCATGTGTTTCCTGAACCCTCCTTCGCAGGCCAGATTCAGACACAAAAGAGCAGCACACAACCACCAGGAAATACATTCTCACAGTGCTACATTTCCCTCTCCTGCCAGCGCTGGTCCCATTTCAATTCACAAGACTACTCTGCAGTATCAGCATTCATAAGAAAGACGTTTAGAATTGCAGCGCTCTGAGCTAATGACTGATGCAAATGTGTGACTTGAGGCAGCACAACAGACTCTATATTTAAAGTACAGTAGCCTCATCTAGAGTTACAGCACTGAGGCAGCCACTGAGCACAGCAGCATCATCCATCACCACCCCTGAGGAAGCAAGGACGGACTTCACAAACTGGGTGCCTTTGCTGGCTGGTTTGTACCTGGACAAGAGCCATTAGATAGCCTGGGAAACAGCAACATGAAAAGACACGGCTAAAATCATTGTTCTAGCGATAAAGGCAATGCTGTGTAGAGGGGGACTCCCTCTCCTTGCTGCAGTGCAGTTATCTTTGGTGGCTGCAAGCCAAAATCTTACTGTTCAACTACATATTACCAGGTCTACTACAATTTAAATAACCATTTGGAGGCTGCAAAGCCACATACAGCTCCAGCAGATTCCAGCTTCCCACTGCCTCAAGGGACAAAAGTAACCCCTTCCTATCATGGCTGTGTTTTGGTTTAATAAGCACAAGCTGCTTTTTCAAAGGGAAAACCTTGGTTTCCTCCACCCAGAATGCTTGTAAAATGCAGCAAAAAATGCAGGCACACCAGTTGCTTGGGTTTCTTCCTTAGAACTGGGGATTTCAGCAACTCAGAACTGCATTTCCTGGGGGGGGGGTGGGGGGAGAGGGCTATCAAGTGACCAGCCACGACCAAACCTCCAAGCAAAAGACATTTTCCAGTGTACACAACAGCACCGACTTCATACCAACAGCCACAAGGGCCCCTGAACGTGGAGGATTTGCAAAGCAAAACAAACCCCAAGAAAACTCTTCCGCAATGGGTTTTGGAAGCAGGGAGCAGGAAAGTGGGAAGCGGGCTCAGACTGAGGCCGGGCAGCCCAGCCCAGCCCAGCGACCTTCCCGAAAGATACTGCGGCTCCCTCCGCAATCTCAGCACCCCACACCCCAGCCCCTTCTGCAGGCACCTAATTCCCTCTGCCCAGATCAGAACAACTCCTCTTCCGGGCAGGGAACTGCTCGTTCCCTGCTCCTCAAGGCTCCTCGGTTCATCTACCTTCAACTACACAGTCTGGGCAGCAAGTGAGAAACACCTGAAGCTTCAATCCCAGGTCAGACTGTCTTTTCCCTGAGCCCAGCCGAAAATGCTACAGCACCCTGTGGAACAGTAACATGATAGCTCTGCCCTTGTGAAAACACACCAGCACTTCTGAGTCCCTCCTATTGAAATATAAATAGCAAATCCGACAGGCATCTGACTCCACTCGTAAAACAATTGGGCAGAAAATTATTTATAGAGTAGTTATCAGTCTCACGTTATTAAATAATTTCAGTTTAAAATACAACTTCAAAACCAGTTTTAGATTAGAAACTGGAGGGTTGCTACAATATTATTACTACGGTACTTGAGAGAAGCCATTCTTGTTTTGATCTTCGATGCTTTGCCTGAAGGGGCAATCACAACTGCCTGTTTGAAGAGAATTGTGTTTCACTAAAGTCAGTTAGCTGAACAAATCCCCCCCGCGCTGAACAAGGGCAGAGATGTGTCTCTTAGTTCAAACATAAGGGCAGAAAATTACAAAGAAGGATTTCTGACCATGTTTGAAAAATAACTTAAAAATACATGCTACAAATAAACCCAGCTGTCCAAACAGCGTTACCATCCCCCAGCTCCACGCTGCCCTCAAGACCAGCGTGTGTGACTCTGGACTCCATCTCCTGCGGTGAAGATGTCAGTGCGCTCCATTCACAGCGGTGAGAGCCACCGAGCCGGGGCACTGGGACACTGTCACCTCAGCCATGCCCACCACCCTTCCTTCCCTGCTGCCAGGGACAGGCAAGCTGCTTGCAGGCTTAGGCTAGTAAAATTCTACACCATTCCAACCTTCAATTCTTTCCTCCAGCATTTGAAAAACAGACATTGTTTTCCATGTCTCTCCCGAGTGAATCATAACCGAGGCTCCAGCACTTACCAAGCATCATGTGCTCAGATGGATGTCATACCAAAACCACACACATCCTGACTGAGAGCTGAATGTCTCCTGCAGCGGGGTTCTAAATACCGTTTGTTAATCGAAAGCCATGCTTGAGCCCTCCTCGGGAGCCAGTTCAAAGGTAGCTCAAATGCATTGTTCTGAGGATTTTGGTTTTGCTGCACAACCTCTGAATGTGGCTGTTCTGCTCCCTGGCACCGAGCGGCGGTAATTCACACTCATCCTACAGCAACAGGCTCACTCTGCCAGCTGCTGAAGGAAAAGGGAAAGAAAGAGGCCCACTGAAGGGGACAGTTTTGCTTGCACTCACTTCCAGCCTGCAGATCCTTAAGGAACAGATGCCAAAAGTATTACTGCACCTCCAAGTGAAGAAATCACAGACGTTTCACACTCCCTTTGGCAGAAATAGAGCTCTAACTTGGAATGGCTGTACTGTAGGAGTGTGTTTCACTCACAGAAGGAACAAGTATCCACTTACAGTGCTTTTAATTACCATGTTAGATGTTTTCTTTAAACATACACAGTGCACAATATTGCTTAAGAGCAACCTTTCATCTCTGTACCCTAATTCAAATACAGTTTAAGTATTTTCATCATCTTTATAATGTACCTATTCTAACATATTTTATTTATTCACAAACTCTTAGGTCTGAAAGAGGACAGCTGCTTTTGTTACAGACTACTTAAGGATTTATAACCCACCACTATAAAACATCTCCTCCACATTATGGGGATCATTTCCTGCAAAAGTATCTACTTGTATACATAGATTCTGTTACTGTGAGGTGGAAATACAGGAACTGAAGGTCGTATTTCAAAGTATATATATCCAAAGAGAAAAATCCTTACTCAGGATTATTTAAGTAATCCAAATTCACGACAAAATCTCAAACAAAACCTGCAAGTATTAACAGTTTGCTCTTTGAGTGTCAGCCAATAATCTGAAGGACTCATAACATGAAAAAAACCCACCTCCTAACAGCTCAAAACACTCTTCAAACCACATCTACTTTGAATGGCTGCCACCTAAATACAGAACCCTTTCTCCATTCCATTTTACTAGCTGTACACTTCCCTGTTACTTTAAGTAGCCTTTTCCTTTTACAGCTTAGTACTCCATCCCGAACAGCTTTCAAGCAGCCAACATGCAAGAGATTTTTGTCTTTGTAAGAATCACTTCTGCCCCACCTGATTCCTCAGGTTTCCTGAGAAAGATAACGCCCTTCCCTTTTTGCCAGTGCTGTGATTTAAGCGGTATTTGTACAGCATATTCCCCCCTGCAGGAAATCTTTTGGACAAACCGAAGATCGTGTTCAGACCAACGTGCAGATAAAGCTGACAACTGATCTCCCACTAACGCCCTTCTCCAGGCAGCTATGCCTCCTGCACTGGTTCTGGAGGAGCCCAGGACAGCAGTTTGTTAGCCAGCTGGCTACAAAGCCTTCTTCAAGTGAGGTCTGTAGCTGGCAAATCCTCCCCTTCTCCTCCTTTCAAGTGCGGTTAACACGGGAAGAGGCAAGTGGCAAAGTCTTCACTCTGCCTCGGGCTAGAAACAGCTCAGCAAAGGCACCCAGGGCAGGATTCTGTGCACTGCCTCCAAGCTTCTCCAGCCACCAATAATTACACTGAACTCTTCCCAGAGAAGAGCTTCTGTTCTTTAGAAATGTTAAGCCTGAGCATCAGGCCGGGTCTGGAGCACTAAACATCATCATTCACACCATTTCCTTCAGAGCCCGAAGTACATGTGCACCAACTGTACCGATTCTCCTCTGCCCCAGCCCCAGCCAGGATCCTTAAGGATTTTCAATTCACAAAGATGATACAGTGACACAGCCAATGGAAACACCTTTGAGGTGAGAAGTCAAACCACTGAGAACAAACTAACAAGAACTAGGGTAACCTTACATATAAACAAACCCAGGTCAGACTTTCTTACACTTATCTCACCAAAGCCAGACTTTCCGAGGCCAGGTCTTGGACCAGGGAGTTCCTTGTGAATGTCACCAACCGGGAGGGCAGATTTCACACACTGAAAAACCCAAACTGCTACTAAGCTGTGAAATGCACAAAGGAACGTCCCAGCGCTGCCTGCCTGCACCAAGCAAACACTCAGACCCGGAAGAGCTCCCCTTCCTGAAGGCTTAACAGTCTCAAGTATGAAAGAACACAAGAGAAACCGCATGACGTAAGGCTTTAGTCAAAAGCCAAAGCCACAGAACTGAAATCTAAATCTAATGTACAGTAAAATCAATTAACACCATCTCGGATCCTACTTATTTTTCTCACAGGGTGGTTTTTTTAGTGTTTGGCTGTCTCTGCTCCAGCACTCTCAGGGTTGTTTTAAAAGGTAGCATGGGTTGCTTTATAATGGCAAACACTCATTCTGCCCCTAAGGAAAACACTGGGAGCAATTAAACGAAACATTATGTCACTGCTGGAACACATACGTGTACAGTCCAGAAGCAATGGCATAGTTACCTCCCTGCAATAGGTACAGACCACAGGTTAGCTGGGAAATCAGACCCTCCAAGTCAACTTCAAACCTCTGCTCTCCCATCACCTTCTCTGCCCTGCACTTCCACTGCCTGCTCACCCACCTCCCACCCCTATGGTTCAGCTCTCATTTTGTGAGGTAGACCTGAGGGCTTATTTTAAAGCACTTGAATATTTTGAAGAGGTTTTAACGTGAGGCCATACCTGAGATGGAAATAAGTCAATTTTAACGTGTAGTAATAAATAGATGGGAAAGATGTGAAACCCTGAGTGATCTCATTGATTCTGCTGAGGCAGCTGGAAATATGAAATAGCCTGTTAGGAAAAGGAAAAAATAAATCACCAATGGCTCAAAAGTGGAGCTAGAACAAGAGAAAGCTCCAGCATTTCAGTATTACCACGGTAACAAGTGACCTGGTACAACTGGACACTGCAGTCATTGTATGAAGTTCCCTAAAATGCACCCTGATTTCCAAAGGGTAACCATAAGCCCGTTTCATCCCTTCAAAGTTGTGTTTAACTGTATCTAGGTGGCCACCAAGCTCAGTACAACTCCCATCAGCTCTGACTTAGTTTTCAAAGACTGAGGACTAAAAAATTTCAGGCTCCTGCCAGTTGCATTAGGCAAAGAGAAGAAACCTGCTGGTCCTCTGACCTGCAGTGCAGCACTATTGGCCTCCCTCTTCTACCTATTGTTTAAGAGCAGGAACAGCACCAGTCTTGGAAAGGGGACAGAAGTGACCAAATGCTGTAGATCTGCCTGATCCAGCCTCCTGCCTGTGACTCTCGAAAGAGCAACAGTGGCCTTTGGGAAAACCTGCACAACACACTAGAAAAACACAGGCGTGAAAAACTATTTCTACCAACTGTGAAAACCAAAGGACAGGAGATGTGAGCGTTTCAGCTGCAGCAGAGGATGTGGTCTGCCATAGAAGCTGCTGGTGCTACTGTTCCAGAGAGCCCCTTTCTTGAGAGAGTTTTAGTAAAACTGTAAAACTCAGACGTGTCAGCATACACCAGAAACTCAATGCTACGGCTGCCAGTTAGGACCCAGAACTAAGGTTTCATTTCTAGCTCAAAGGTAAACTGTGCAGAAGTCAACATCATATCTGGGTACTTGAAGGCACAAAAGTCTTATTCTGAGAAAGTCAAATGAAGCCAGTGGAACAGAGCAGAGCCTGCCAACGTCCACATCTGGAGAGCAAGTAAGGCTACTGCCTATACTGAAACAAACAGAACATCATGTAGAATGGCAACTCACCACTGGAATGGAAACTAAATGTATCCCGGCAGAAGCATGAACTGTTTCAAGTATGAAAGGCACTTGGAATGGCTTGGAGGGGAAAAACATCCAGAAAAGCAAACGATACAAAAAATGAGGTTAAAGGGACACTCCAACCTCTCCCTAAAGTTTCCAACAAGGAGGAAAATCTGACAGTCCAAGGGAAGCGCAAAGAGTCCTCCATGAAGGCAGCTGGAAGGTCAGGGGGGTTACTGGAAAGATTCAGACGCAGCTGTAAGATGATTAATCTGTACCTAACTGCAGTGCCCACCCGAACACCTCTGGCAGACATTTCCTCTTCCATTCTACCAATTCATGTGCTGGGTCACGCGCAGCTTTTATAATTCAGCCATATTTACACCCTTTTGAAGTCAAACTTGGCACAGGTAACAAACCTTTTCTACTGAGTCACTGGAAAATACTGTAAGAACTATTTATGATCACACAGAGAAAACTAGGGGCCAATGTCAGGAGAAAGCCTGTTCATAAAATCCAGACAGCAGCAGGGCATGTCCTAGTGGAACAAGATTCACCACATACATATGTGCTCAGTATTGCCAGGGGACATCCGGCTGTTCTGTAGGCTCTGGGAAAAGTTGAAGGTGGTGAAACTCAATGGTGAAACAGCGTTAGAGGAAATAAAAAAGGGCTGTTACATTTTCTCAATGTATTTTCTGCATTACTCCTTACAATATTTTCCATGCTATTTGGAAAAATACTTTCATTCCTCACCCAGTGCTTGACATGGAGCTATTTTTTGCTATAGCAAGTACCAGCTTCGGTCAGCCTGTGACCCCCAAGTTCTGAAGTTTACCTGAGTTCATTTAGTTCAGTCACCTAAAAGACGGCATCAAGCAGAATCTTATGCTAGAGGAGCTGGTGAATCACTTTCTTCGAACAGATCATGTGGGAAGTAAAAGATCCCAACAACCTGAGAATGGCACGTTTATGACTAAGAGCTTTAGCAACGCAAGCCAGTCTCTGGAAACAAGGTCACGGTGCTGGAATTAACTGCGTCAGATTGTCAGGAGATGGGATGATAGAGCTTTTTTTTCCAGCTTCAGTGGTTCTTATGAGTAAGAAACACCCAGGGAAAAGGGCCTGGATGATGAAAGCTTACAAATTATGGTCTCTATCCATCAGGCACACGATGTAACATTAGCTGATGAGACTGCTTTTCATGGGCTGTTTTAGAAAATAAAGATTGCATTAAAAGTGGACTGAAACTGTTTGTAACTGCTAAAAAAATCTGAATTACCTAACCCCCTGGAAACATCATAAATACAATAACAGCTTCATTGTATCTTGTACAACTATTCATACAAATACAGTAAAACAGCTCCTTTCCAGAGCTGATAACCAAACTGACCACAACAGTAGCAGGTAGGAAAGGACACTCTGGAGTTAATGTGCCCAAGTTAACCACTGAATTCTGCAACCTGCAGTATCCTCTCAGAGCAGCTTCTTGTTTAACGGAGACTCCAGTTAAAAAGCAAATCACAAGCAAAAGGGCTTGGGGGGCTTTAATTCCCCCTCTTTTTAAACTCCTGATTTATAAATCCTAGAAGTGACTAACTGAAAACAGACTCATGAAGCATCACTTCTTACGGTTCAGAGAGCAGCTCCAACACACACCCCACAGAGAGCTCCGACAGACCAGGCCTTTTAGGACAGGACTTCTACAGGACCATATGAATCAACCTTAACTTGACTGCAGTATGCAACCGCTCCATTACCTACAGGAACTGCAGGCCTGTGCCACGTTACAGACTATGCGGAGCAGTAACTGCAGCGCACCAAGACTTCTCCCCAGATGTTTCGGGAGGTTTTTCTCATGCCTAAACCAAACTCATCCCACCCCCCTCCTTCTTTCCAATCAGGCATTCTGTGCTCCAGCCACACAACACGAGGGATGAAACCCTGCTAACCGTTCTGCGGGGTGGCCACGCTGCACAATGGAAATGGCACCTTTATGTTTAAATGTCCAGCTCTGCCAGTGCTGGCAGAGCTCTACACGAAACATAAAGGTGACTCGACTTAGGTACAGCCAGAAATAGCCAGAGGGATACTTTTCACCTTTCAACACTGAGAAATAATGCCATTTGTCCAGAGTCAGCACTCAGCAATGCTGCAGGAATGAGTTAAAGCCAGCTGGGTGTTTGTGTAGTGCATTACAACATGAGAGAAAATGAAAGGAGACTGCCCAGGCCAGAGCTTTCAGTCTGGGGAAAAAACTTACTTATTCAACCAGAAACTAATGTAATGTTTTATTCCAAATCTTATCCTTACAGAGCCATTGTCTATAGCAACCGTGTCCATAACATTCTAATTCTCAAGAGTGCAACTTTCTAGTAAATGGTACATCTGTCAAACTGCAGGAAACATCTGGGAAAATGGTTAAATGAGAAGTGAGATTAAATCCTGGTTTCCATATGGTTAGGATATACATCCAGAATGTGTCTCTAAATGTTACTGGTTCTTTTCTCTTGCTTAGCTATCAGACTTTGGATTGGAGCTAGCTAACAAACCCCTGCTGCTGGCAAGAGGAGACACCTGAGCTAACATCGCCTGACTTTTCAAGTGCTCAAATATATACCCATATTCTGACAGACAGGGTCCTTTGGGGAAGGGCTAACCATCAACTTTTAACCCTGAAACTGCTCCTAACAACCAGCTCACATGTGTTTGCCTACCCCATCCTGAACTAAAAGAGACTTGAGTGCTTTCTGAAATTCTCCCTTGGATGAGAACTTCTGCAAGACTCAGTGTTAAATATTAACTCAGATACATTTGCCCTTTCAAACCTACCTCTGAAGGTTCAATTTAATGTATATGTGTTAGAAATAATTTAAGAGTATTTGTGTGGTGCATGACCTCTGCTAATAAACAAGAAAATGCATCTGATTTGGTCCAGCATTCAAGCAATGTATACATGGAAAGAAGAAAACATGGGAAAAGCAGTTCCAACCCTGCTCCTTTGCCCAGTCATCAACAGGAGGCACACTGTAACAGCTCCACAGGCAACAGGGAGGATTTCAGCTCCACCAGGACCGCTTTGCAAACACCAGGTTAATCCTAAAACACTTCAAAGGCATATTTGTGCCAAGGGAGTGAAATTGCACGCAAGCAAATGAGAGACCTTTTGGGTGTTCTGAGCTCCGTGTGTTGGGGTTTTCTTTCTTTCCAGTTCCAATCTGTCACAATAAAAAGACAGTGCAAACATGTTTCTTAATCCCCCGCAGAGCTTGGAACCCAAAAAGCAGCAGTTAGCAAAGAGCGATCTGAAAACTGCCACATAATCTCTGCAAGCCAGTTCTAAACCTTTCTGAGCCCTGCCTGGAGCTGGAGCCAGCCTCCTCCACAGCAGGGACCTGGTGCTCTGCAAGACACTTCCACCTGGCAGCCAGGGTCAGGGAGGATGGAAAGAGGAGAGGGACAGAGTCCTCCAGATCTTAACTCAAAATTCCTTGCTTTGAGTCACTACAAGCTTGAAGAGGACAGAGCTGACCCTGCTTTGAGCAGGAAGTTGGATGAAATGGTCTCCTGAAGCCTGTTCTAACCTGAATTACCCCATGGTCTTCAAGTCCAGGAAACTTTCCATAGAGCTTAGGGCAGATGTTTTAAAAAGGATGTCAGGATAATTTCTATGACAGTGTCATTAAAGCAAGCAAACTCCATGGTAAAAGCCTTATAATATACAGCAGCTTCCAAACTCTGGGAATCAAGCTCAACTTTATGGATCAGATTTGCCAAGACTGGTCACTGTAACAAAAGTGAAGACACAACGCAGAATGTGTATCAGAACTGCCTGGGTCTGATATATGGGCACATTTAAAACTAAACATCATCTTACACGATATACATTGAACTACTTTTCTGATGTGCAGACCTTGCTTTTATTACAAGTAAAAGCCAAATTATTTGGCTTTATTCAAGGGCCTGTAGGGCCAGGCCAAGGGGAATGGCTTGAACCTGCCCAAACAGGGCAGGCTGAGCTGAGCTCTGAGGCAGAAGCTGTTCCCTGGGAGGGTGCTGAGGGGCTGGCACAGGGTGATGGCCCAGAGAAGCTGTGGCTGCCCCATCCCTGGCAGTGCTCAAGGCCAGGTTGGACACAGGGGCTTGGAACAAGCTGCTCCAGTGGAAGGGGTCCCTGCCTGTGGCAGGGGTTGGAGCTGGATGAACTCGTAAGGTTCCTTCTGAACCAAACCAGTCTGACAGTCCATGATTCTATGCTATTAGCTGTAACTGTCCCTAGCTAAGAGCAGCTAAGAGCTGTGTATTTGCTACTTCCTACTCGAAACCAGAGCAGCTAAGCCAGCCCAGTGCCATTCCCCCACAACACCCAGCCCGCCGCTGCTGTCCGGTAACGCAGGAGCCGCGGGGCCCGCAGCCCTTCGCCTGCAGCTCCACCGAGCAAAGGGGAAAACGCCTGCGGCCGATGGCCGGGACCCTCGCACAGCACTGCCGCGGCCGGTACCGGTACAGCCGCACGGAAAGAGCCTCAATTCCGGTACAAATCACCTCCCGAGCTGCTCCTCTGTAAATGGAGCCGGCTTCAGTGACGTTACGCGCTTCAAAGGAAAGGCGTGTTTCAACTCGAGGCTTACAATAAGCTCGCTGCTTCTTTACAAAGCACCAGAAAATAAAACGTACGGTAAAAAGAAGCACATTTTACTTCAACCAAACTGTAGTTTAGCCAGAGCATTTTAAGTAAAACATTTGAGGTACACCCAAGAAAGTGTAAAATGCAAATAAAGGAGTCTCATCTGACAATAGCTGGGGTTTAAGTGGGGGTGGAAGCATTCCTTTTGCTAAGTAAGGAGCTATGGATGTCGTCTCTATGGCCATGAAAACACAGAAGCTGTATAAAATAGTCTGTATGATGCTGTAAGGAAGGCAGGCAGTCTCACATACTGACTTTTTAAAAGTCATCCACAAGGTCTCTAGGGTATTTTATTATCCTACAGCTGAGAATTATCTCCCCTGAAAAAACAGAGCCTTTGATAAATTGTTCTCTGCATAGGAATTCCATGACATACTTTACAAACACAGGACAGGACTGCCAGGCCATTTGATTCACTCTACTCCAAAGACTGTAGGCCAATAGTTGTGTTTTCCATGACAGAAGTAAACATAGCCTAGAACAAATCAAAGACGACACACTGGGGAGTTACACCTGAGCAGTGCCTATCTCTACACATTCTGTTCCCAAGCTAAAGGCTGGCATCACTGGATTGCTCATCATGCTTCCAAAGCACTGAAATGGCTTTATTCCCACTGAGATGCTAGGGTGCTGGTACCCAAGTTAACATCCAATTGCTAACCAAAGGTTCCACCATTTACAATGAACCACAGCACACAGTTCCTGCCCTGTTCAATGATGCTTCAACCACAATGTGCTGTGGTTGAAACTGCTTCACAATTCTACCAACATCATCACAGACCCAAATGTCTGAACAGGAGCTGCTCGCGGTGGTAAAACCTTGTCTTCCAAATGAAAAAGATTTCCCCACCTGGACATTTAAACACCACTACAGGGCACAGATGTAGCCCTAACCCTGACCAGGGCAGCTGCACCCCATTTGTGTGGCACCAACTCATTCAGCCTACACTTGCAGGGCCTTTGTCCTGAAAAGATCAAAATGCAAGCCCTAAACTTCACCTTTACAGTCAGAATCACACAAAATGCCTTTGCTACCAGGGAAGGTATCGTGCCATCTCCACATCTCTTACGCAGCTGGTTCTCTAAGCTGAATGTTGTCAAACTTACGCTTCTAAACCTCCAGGTCACTACAGTGGGGCTGCCATTATTCTGTCCCATTAAGTATCTATTTCCCCAAATCTACTGCCTTATCTTCAGTGTGAACAAGTCAAGCTTCTACAACACACTTCCCATGCCCAACACACATTTTTAGGACAGCTGCACACAGTTTGTGTAATTCATTTCTATTGTTAAGCCAGAACATCCTCATCTGAAAAGGAGGGGAAATATGAAAACCATTCAAAAAAATAACCTCATTAGTGGTGGTGGCAGGGAAGTGGGAGTAAAATTCAGAGAACATACGTGAGCTTCCCTCTTACCTGAAATCTACTGATACTCAATCATTTCAGCTTCATCACAGAAGTCTGAGGTTTTGCAATATTCACTTCAAAGTGTTATTTCCATATGGCCAGATCAAACTTACAAAATAAAGCAGAAAAAAGAAGGCCTCACAAACACTATTTCAGATTAGAACTCACATGCAGGTTTAACTGAAATCAACTAAGTCCCATCACATGAGCACTGGGCAGACAACCAGTGCTTTTTATTAAAAGAAGAAAAGATGCACATTTCATATATAAAAATCACAGAATCTACCGAGTAAAAACACTCCACAATGGAAAAGATCAGAGAGCTTTCAAATACACCTGAGGGAATCACATGAAGTAACTAACTGCTCCTATCTTTTAGGTTTGAACCTTAGTCGCACATGAGTCTGCTGGTTCAGACTTCACTATTTTTATGGGCACCACTGTATGAAGTGGTATAATGTATGTAACTGCCAGCTGTGCTTGATTCTGTCATCAGCAATGGGGTTTTAAAGAAAATAACACCTTTTCCCACAATCCAAACACACCGATTCAAAAATGCCACAGATTTCTTTGTCATGTATGTGTGCCACAGAAACGCAGCAGACGGTTCTTTCCAATAACAGCATTCTCTGCTCCAGAGAAAGGCTATAAATAGTTAAGTTTTCAGGAGAAAGAACAAGGCATGCTGTAAATGAGAAGTCTCCCCTCTGCTTGTGAGCTTCTATTGTTTTGCATTACTTCAGTGCTGGATTCCTGATTTGTAACAAATTCCAAGACTGCAGACTACAGGCCCAGCCTCTGACTAACACTGTGGTGATTTATTTGAGGCTAAATACCTCTGTCCGCATCTTATGACTGAACACAACAGTCCACAGCAGCATGGAATGCGAGGAATGCCGAGGCTGCAGGAGCTGAGGCAGCAGGGAAAGGCACACAGCTATCAGGCAGCCCTGGACTGCTGAACCGCTCCAATCACTTCCTCCAGTCAAGAATGAAAGGAATTCTCTAAGCCTGTACTTAATGCCAACCAGACTTGCATTCCCAGGAATGAGAACAGAGCAAGAATGGCATTTGATGATTACCCAACACATGCACCTAACTCATCTACACCTTACCTGTAGGAAAAATTCCACATCTGACTGTCAGAGCTGAGGCACGATCCTTTAAGTAATGTTTAGCAACAACTGCAGCTTACCCAGCTGTCAAGGCAGACTACAGAGCAGCTGGCTCACAATCCTGGCCTCAAAAAAATGCCAAGCACTTCTGTTTCTCCTCCTCCTGCCTCACCACCCCCACCAGCGGAGAGTGCAGAGCTCAGAATCAGGGGAAGTGAAAGGCGCAGATTAGGCAGAACAAATGAACAATACTCGAGAAATCGGGAGGTGCACGCGTACATTTTACTATAAATAGTTAAGCTGAGCTAATTCCTGTTACCTCATGCTGTATGAAAACAAAAGAAAAACAAGATGACCCACCTAATCACACCAGCCTTTGTGCAGATCTTCCAGACAGACTGGAACAAAGGAAAAACCTAGCCCAAAGTTTTGGATGTAGTATGATTTTAGCACACACAGAGATGAAGAGGATAGCAGTACATTCTGTGAAGCAGAGGAAACAGAAGCCAGACACTTACAGATGTGGGCTGAACATTCGACTCATTTTAGAAACGTGGTCATTTTCACAGTCTAGCTCGTCGTCCCCTTGGTCCATGCTGAGCTTTCTCTTGTTGGGGCTGATAGGAGGAGGGCCTGTTCGATGGTTGGTTAGAACGGAGGACACTGGAAGGGACTGCATTGTGGGCTCACCTCTTAGGGCCGCTTCACCTGCAGGAAGAAGACAAGTGAGAATGAACACAACAGGGAGAAGAGAGATAAAACTATATGCTCTCTGAAAACGTTCTTGCACAAACAGATGTCAGGTCTGCAGAGGCACATTTAACACGGCTGTAAGAGAAACAAAGTGTCATAAACCATACTCCTGTGGTTTATGCTGGAATAAACAGTTCACAAAAGGTAGTAAGAGAGGGGTCAACTCACCCCAGATAATGTGAAAGGTTGAGCTAATGCAGCTTTCCAACAGCAGTTTTATTCAGAAGCATTCCTTCTTACAAGCTGCAACTCCAACACTGAACTTTCATTACCTCATTCTGCAAAGCATGACTGTTCGCACTGAAATAAGCTTTGTTCCTTCTCTTACGGTTGTGGTTATAAATTCCAGGGCTACAGATCACACTGATGCCAAATATTCAAGATCTAAAACTGAATAAACGTTCAAACGATTCCTTTTGTGCAGCACTGTCCAAACCAAGCTTCTCTGGTATATAGTTGTGCTAGGTAAAAACTAGGGGAAAACTGGAATTTGCTGATGTAGATTCTTAAGTTTGTCCTTAAACATCCTCCTCTATACATTCAAATGATGTTTGGAGCACTGAACAGAACAGCACAATTCTTCAGCATAAGAATGACAACATTTCACTGTAAGAATACTAATGTTCAACTAGGCAGTACTGGTGGTAGAGTACTGGTGAGATTAGAAATTGTATATAAATCTACACTTACCAGAAAGTGCCATTCACAGCGTGTGGGAGCTGTGTATGAATAATTCCAGAACTGATACAATGAGCTTGCACATGAACACATCCCATCTCACTACTAAGCACACAAGACTTTTCCCATTTCAATTACATGTCTCACTAAAGCACAGCGCTGCTTCACCAGCAGCTATGGACTCGACTGCAGCTCACATCCTTAGAGCCACAGGTCATATTTAGACCCCATGGGGATTCAAAGATGTTACAACAACGTTTTTGGGACTTCAGAAGGGGGTTGGAGAGGAGCTGAATTAACCAGGGTTCCCTGCTCTGGCAATACCCCTGAAATAGCCGCTTTTGCTAGAGTTTAGAATTTGTATTTTTCCTACACCGCCAGACACATTTTGTTTTCTACATGGCCGTAATTGCCAGAGCTAAAATTAGGATCAAGTGAACTCCATCTGCAGTACCTGACAATGGAAACCTTTGTATGGCACCACACGTTTTCACATCATCGCCACGACAGATGATTTATAAAACGCTGCCCTAATTCCACACACGACAAACAGCGTTTTGTTGGAAAAGGAACGAGTGAGGAGAAAACCTCCTGAATGTTTACCAGTAAAAATAAGCATTTTGCCAATTTAGTCAGCATAATATAAACTAGCAAATATACACCGACCTATAATACACCACAATTCATGATTTCTATTAAAGACTCTGGCACCAAATCTAAATAGGAACTTTCCATCTCAGCTTTAAATAGTAAAAACTGCGCTCTACTGCAAACGCTCCGAGACAGACATCCAGCCCCAATCCTGTTCCTAACACCCGAAGTGTTAACATGGGAAGCCCCACAACTGCCCCACTGTCACAGGAGAAGCTTTAAGCCGAAAGCCCTCTTATGAAACCATCTTTGTATCAGTGAAACTTCTGAATATTGTCTTCAGCCTTTATATTTTGCCAGGAAAAACCTCCACCTACATAGTGCTCATACTCTATAAACTCCAGATGTAAACCACATCATACCAGTTTCTCTCTAATGAAGAACCTCTCTCACTTCTATCTTTGACAAAAATAAGTTAATACCAAAGTCAAAAGATAAAACTTTTGATCAGTTATGGTTTGTGGTACTTTCATCCCACCTGTATGCAACCACGCTTCTCTCTGCAGGACCTCAGATCACTTCTGAAGACTCAAACACAAAATTCCATTACAGGAATCACAAATTCCATGCAGGCACGTAACTCCAACTGACTTCTGGGCAACTCCTCATGGGAACACAGGCAATTTAAATACCCATGTAAAGCTAACACTGGTGTTTACAAGAGACAAAAGAACTTTACATGCTATACCTTTCCTTTTCACAGGAGCCTGATTCTATACAGTTACCTCAAGGGGGGGAGAAGTGTGCGTGTCCTTAAAAAAATATACAATAAATTAAAGATACACCTTCATCTTACTCTGTGTATGGTAACACCACCATCTATAGATATTCCTCTGGGAAGGTTCTGAGCAGACGCAGGAACGTTGGACACTTTTAAGACTGGGCTGGACAGGCTGCTGGCCCATCTAGTCTAGGTCATGCTGTGCCTAGAAGGGCTGAGCCAGATGATCCTTAAGGCCCCTTCCAAGCTGGGATTCTATGATTCTGTATTAACACCCAGACTGAGCACAAACTCTGGTCAAAGTGCTATGGCTATTTTATGTTGGAATTAAAGAAACCCATTTCAAAGAAATCTAGCAAAGCAAGAAATGGCTTCAAATTAAAGCCTGTCAAATTTGGTAATACACTGTCCTCATTGTATGGAAACATGGTAATTACGCAGAGGACACCAGTTCCTTCAGGTAACCACACCAAACTGTCCAGTGTTTCCGCAGTACCACAGGGCCATTTGGCCACAATTAATTTAATTAACAAAGCTTCAAACAGATGGCAGTGGTGAGCAGGCAGGAGCAGCAAGAGCTCTTCCATCCTCAATCTGTTACAGAACAGGCAAGAGGAACAGAGCACCTCCTCACGAGAAGATGCAAGTGGCCAGTGTTCAGCATCTTGTAGAGCCCACCCTGCAAGACACCAGGCGAGCAGAGAACAATACCAAACAAGAGAGTCCAGATGACAGGGCAAGATCAAGAGGAAAAATATCTCTGTGTTGTTTATGGGGATAAACTGCACATTTGTATACTGTATTTGTAGTGCACCATGAGTTTTCATGTGGCCTGTATGTCTGATTAAAGCTAAAACTGCTTTTTATTTAAATAAAAAGGCAACTTCTCTCCCCCACTACTTTCCTGCTTACCAAACTTGAATTTAAACCAGAGAGGGCAAAACCACAGCAGATCCTACCACACAGAATGCTGCTTTACTGACTCCATTTGTCTCCTCCAACTGACCACACTCCATGGTAACCAGACTCACATCATGCAGCTGGCAAGACAACACTCTGATAAAACAACTGTGTTTTATAAAATTCCCCGAGTCCAAACTCCAGGCTTCAAAATTCATTACTGTGACGGCTTGAATCTGCACTGCAACTGAAAGCAGAGATAGCAAACACATTTATTGTGCCTCTCTCAATACTTCCCTTTGTTTCAGCATGCAGCTGGTGTAAGGCACTCCAGATCTGCTGCTTTCAGATACTTCTACTTTTCATACTGGTGTCTTTTTCCCCCCTCCCTCTCTCTTTTCTATTAAAACTGTTAGGCAACATGATAAAGCACAGACAAGCTAAACAAAGATATCAACGTGACGTAGTGTCTGCCTATATAGCAGTACTGCAGTAGTGCACTCAGTCGACAGAAGTCCATGCAGTCAGCAAGAATGTTCTTGATTTTAACCACTCAGGAGCCTACTCTCCTGATGTGAAAGGGACTCACATTCCCACGTGCAAAGTGAACATTTGTGAAACCAGCACAGCTCCTTTCAGACCCGTACACCACCAGGGCAGTGCTCTGTAAACAGTGGGTCTTCCACGCTGTTTGCATTTCTCTTGCAGTGCAGTCAGCAATATCTGCGTCCCTCCTGAAACGTTCGCGCAATACAAACATCACAACAGCAAAAGTCATGTTTTTACAAGTGTGGATTTGATAGCAGGACACCAGAGAAGGCTCGGAGTATGTCTGAGAACTCCAGGAGTTACCAAAGACTGGGGGGAAAAAACACACACCATTTTGGCAGTGAGCTCGCTTCCTCTCTGACCCAGCAATTCAGTATGGGCTGCACTAAGACAAGGCTACCATATCCTACTCCCCCTCCCAATTTCCTCTCCCCGCTGGCTACTATTAGTGCCTGAAATCCAAGCACTAATCACAGTCCAGAAACAAAAGGCTTCATCTACCCGGATGAAGACTGACATGATACAGACCTTTAAACAGATCAAACTAGAACTCCCTGAAAGAGAATTCCAGCACTACCCTTGTCGCTTTTACTTCTCCATTCTGCATCTGACAAAGGGATTTGTCCTCAAGAATGAATTCATGACACATTTACAAAGTTTAAAGAAAATTTTCTGGGTTGTGGTGTCTGTCAACAGGGTACTTTCCCTTTAAAGTCTTGGATTAAATTACCCTGACCTCAGGCCACTCCATTAGCTAATAAAATCATGGGCACCAGAGTTTAACAGACTTTAATTAATGTGCATTGCACCTTTCATTAACTTTTCCAATACCTCCATGCAGACACAGGCTCATTAGAAACAGGAGGTGCCTCACGTTCTTAGGGTCAAACATTCCAGGAATCAATAGCACATGAGGATGTTCAAGGGCATTTTCTTTGCTGGTTCAATATCAAAAATTGAACTCTCACGACACACGAAACGTTAATGCTGAAAAGCTGCATATCTGTGAAAAGTACGCTATAAAATGGAATGTCTTTTGTCTTCTATTCCTATTTGCTAACAGTCATGAGGAGATTACATTGCAAATAGATTGGAATGAATTTGTGAACTATTGCATGTTTTCTTCCACTATCTCAAACACAGAATTCACTGTGAGCCAACATAAATTGGGATAAATGGCATAAAAATTCCAATTCATGCACAAAAAAAGCACATGATTTGAGATATCAAGTACCACGCACGGAAGTCACCACATCTTACTCAATCCAACAAGCCATCAAAACAAGTTATCAAAACAAAAGGATCATAATACTGCACCAGAGAATTAATCCGCAGGAGTTGTCAGCTGCCTGGTTTGAGTATTACTTCACATGGTACTGTATGCTGTAAGAGGACTGATACCCTGGAAACTGGGAAACTCCCTAGAAATCAAATCTGTGTGAAATTGCTACAGACAGTCTTTAAGAGTGTGTAATTTGAGGCAGATTTACTTCACTTACTTGCCCAAAGACAATTAATTAATGCGGACTCCCGAGTGATGAATCTCTGGTTCACAACAGAAGACGTCCTAAGAAGCAGCAGCCACACGTTTATGTAGATACTGAATAGTTCTACAGCCCCCAACGTCCCTTACGTAAACCCATCATTTTGTACCACTGCTTTATCAAAGATCTGAGCTTAAATAAGATGTAATTCTGGGAATGAGTCCACCTAAACACCGCAAAGTCACAGTAGTCTGGATTTCCCTTAGAGCATACAGAACAGCCTACCTGGAGAGCATAACAAAACAGCAAACTAGAGGAAGAACAGAAAATTAAACATTAATGGGAACAGCCTAATTATAAACCACTGCTATGAATCAGGCTTTGCAAATATTTCTCATTATAATTGATAGATTTCTTTCATCAGCCAGCCTAGCGAGTCACTGATCTCACAGCTATTTTACTGACTTTCCTGCAAGACGACAAAAAGCTAACTTAAGAAACCCAAAAGTCACATACACACATACAGAAAGATTGGCAAAAGCCTACTCTCCTCCATTTACAAAATATATGAAAAGCACTCCTGGAACCAAGCTCTGGCTACCACTGTGCAGACACATGGATGCCAGAAAATCCACGGCCAAACCCAAAATCCAGTGATTAAACTGACTGTTCTGCTCTGGCTCCTCCATCTGACCATGCCTGCCAACAAGGGACACATTATGCTTGACACGGCAAGAAGAACATAAAACAGTGACCTCTGCATTCAATCACCTCCACCCACTTTTTCCTCCTCTTCCTTTCAAAGGCCTGCACACAGGAAGGAGCCAGAGTTTAGGGACAGCCATACCACTTGCAGAGCTTGCTTGAGGATCCTTCCAAAACCCACATATTGTTAATCAGAGCCAAGCAGCACAGCTGAAAGCAGATTTCAGCTCAATATTCTTGAAAATGCTAATTGTGACAGGCAGAACACAGCAAAACTGCCTCCCCAAACCTAACGATATTTACTCCTTCAACCGTACTGTGAAACACTCTCATCTTGAATTCTTTCTTATCATAGTGTAAAAGCGTAACTGCACAAAACAGCACATTCATACTGTCTCTTACATCCACTGACTTACATGGATAACTGCTTCAGCTCTACACACTACTTGATAAACATAAGTAAAAGTCTCTGCTGACCACTCAAACTATCCAGATACCAACTGAAATAGTACCCTTGGCAAGTAGGCCAGAAACTGATGACATGGGAAGAAGAAGGGCAGCAGATAATGCCACAGAAAGAGCAGCATGGAATAAAATCAAATGCTTTGGTCTAGCAAACCTTAGTGTTTCGAGCATGTGTCTTAACATGGTGCTGCACTTGGGCCACCCAGCCCTGCCCAGGGACACGGGCCTCCATGTGCAAGAGACACCTAAAGTACTTCTAGAAGAGTGTCTTAGACATGTACAGCGTCACTCACTGGCTGGCCTTGTCCTGTGATTGTATGTGCTCAGATATGCACAATCCTCCTTCAGGTAAAAGCCACAACAGTCAATATACCAGTACATTAAAAGGGAATTGTTAAAAGAGCATCAACTGATAGCACTGCATCAGGTACTTCAGAACTGACAATACCTGGCTGAGTAAGCTGACAGACATACAAACTGCTTTACTCCTCAGACTAGCAGTACTTCCTACGTAGAAGGCTACAGGTGACTTATTTGGTGCAAAACAGCATAACCCAACAAGGGCATCTCAAACAAAGTGAGAGCCTAAAAGAGAAAGGAAGACAAAGGGAGAAGCATAAATGACATTTTCTGCAGAAAACAGTGATTTTCACATTCTTCTGTCTGCTTAGAGAACACAGCATTCCTATTTACTGGGCAGCAAAAAGACGGATGACCCAGTCAGCTCCCAGGAAAAACATTCAGCATTGTTAAGTACTAGAAGGAGTCCTGGTGTATCGCTACACCATGCTCCATCTATAGTAACACTGAAACTTAACCATTTAAGTTTCTTCAGTGGCGGGTCATGTTTTCTCCTCCATGCAGCTGAACTCTAAAGGCTCTAGGCAGCTGCCTGCAGCACAGACCCATGAACAGAGATTAAATCCCACCAGTCTTAATGCCTCCAGATAAGACACTCTTCACCTCATAACCTGACTGGAATGCTGCTGGGACACACACTTGAGAAAGTGGAAAACACACACCACAGAGGTGGCTACAGGAATTCCTAACACAGACAATAATTCCAGGATATGTAATTTAAACTACCACCATTAAAAGTTTCAATAATAGACACAGAATTCAGCTTCCTTTCATTTATTTGCAAAACCATTACAATGCCAATCTCTTAAATTCCTGGATTTTTAAAAGTTCCCAAATAAAAAGTCACTTTTATCAGTGTGATAATGTGGTTTTATTAAAAATGTAAACCCACTATCAATAAAGAACTGTGAATGAAATATGACTGAGTCAACAGGTTGGAAATGCTGCTTTCCAGAATGATGGCAATTTCCAGATCTAGGTGCTCTTTCTTGTCACCCAGCTAAATGACTGTGTTACATGAAAGCTAAACTGATCAAAGGCTTTCTGTCTTTCAGCTGAAACAGTCAAAGCCCAATAACCTGCCATCTATTTCAAAGGCAAACCAAAGTCACAGCAAGGTCATAGCACAAAAAAAGTTGTTAGATTGGGTGCTTAAGCAATATTTCAACCTATTACATGTATTTTCATGTAACGGCAAAGAGACAAGTAGAAAATTCAGTTTGTGAAGGCTCAAATTTGAGTAACTCTTCCTAAACAGGCAGGAAATATTTGCTACCCTCCCTCTGAGGCTTTTTTCACAGCTTCTGTCAGTGGCCAGCAATGTAGATAGACGGTGGTCTGAAACATCACCTTCTGCTCTGCTCAGCTGGCATTGCACAGATATGACCTTGGGACACAAATGAAACTCCACAGACTATTGCTCTGGGTAATCAATGCCCCTTGTGGAGATGAGCACAGTCAGCATGTTCTACAGCAAACATGCTTAAAACACTGATTCTGAGATGTTCCCTTGTAGCAGGGACATAATAGAATGAAATCAAACAACTTGTACAGTTTCTTTCATAACGGTTTGAAGCAAAAGGTGCTATGCAGAAGTAAAAACAAAATGTTCCACTTGCTTAAACTGGAGCCTATTTTTAGATATACTGAAAGCTTTTACTGTGGTTTGCTATAAACATGCTCCAAACACCTTTTCTCACATCATTCTCCTATGCTACACGTGGAAGATTTCAGAGCATCAAGAAAATGAGCTTTCTACAAGAACTGCAAAATCTGATAGTGCACTTTCAAGCAATGTTGCTTTTATTCCCATCTGATTTTTCCCCAAAGTTGCCTACCTGAAAGACAGAAGGCCCTCAAGAGAGAGGATGTAAGTTCTGTAGTGTCCAAATACAAACACAAAAGCAAATATATTCAAAATGTTAGTAAAAGATATACACACATGGGGACTCCCTTCGCAACAGATTTGGAATGAAGTAGGGTCACTGTTCAGAGCACTGTGTGCAGGTCCTGCAAAGCTTAGTACTGTGTTCCCTGACTAGATTCCTATTAGGAGCACACAGGTAGCCTCAAGATGGGAATTTAGAAACATAACCCAAGGCCAGTAACAAGGAAACACCTCTCAGCTATGGTATCTTCCCCACATGGCATGTGGCCAAGCAGCCAAGCAGCAGAAACTGTGGCCACAGGGCAGGAGGAGATGGCATTGGAGACAAGCCTTCATCATCACGTGCACATGGACACACGACTAGGAGCTGCTGCTGCTGCTTTCGCTGTCACCAACGTGAGATCTTCCTAAACCGAGGTGAAATGAACAAATGGCATTTGGCCTAAGGAATGCCGGAAAAACTTCAGTCCCAGTTTAGTTCTTCTGCTACCTGACTGCAGCCTGTCTGAAATGGACTCACGGTATTTAAGAACACAGAGCCCCTTCAACCAAGATGGGCAGAATATTGAAGACTTTAATCCACAGAGCGTCAGAACAATTCCAACCCATCTCCCACAAAGAATCCATTGTAAAGAACAACATCCCTTTGTCCTTCAAAATGGGCTCCAAAATCCCTTCCACAGAGCGAAAGCAAGAGAGCAGTAACAACTGCGCAGTCAAGCACTCTGAATCCCGCAGCAAACTACACAAGCCATTCAGATGAAAACAAGATAGTCTTTTGATCATGCTATTTACATAGGGAATGAGGAGGATGTGTCAGCTTGCCAACTCCTTGCATGCAGGGTTTTACTGTAACTGATGGCAGTAGGCTGAGATATGACCCAGCCAGTGCCTCAGCCAGTAGAAGAGAATGAATTCAAGCTCATCCTAAGCACTACAAGGTTGGATGATGTAGATCCTTCAGCCCACTGGCTTCGTGTTATTCTGAGACACAACCCAAGAGCAGCCTTCAGATGTTGCTCACATGCAGTGTTTTAATAACCAGAAACTTGTAAGGGCTTCACCTTCTAGAAGAGCAGAGAGAACAGTGTGGCTCCCAAGATGGAGAGGAAAGGATGTCACGTATGATTTGCCTAGGAGCATGGGTGCTTGTATAAGAAAATGTACATAAAAATATCGCCACTGTTGCCCAAAGGATTGTCTTTCCCAAGTTTGTAACAGGTACATGCCACCACTCAGGAAAGAGAGAAAACTAATTCTGTGCCTCTGACATAGGAGGTTTTAGTCCAGGGCTCATGATGGGCAATTGAGGGAGGTGATTTTCTTGGGAAAACAACTGGCTATGATGAAAAATGTCAGGTAACCACAGAGTGCAAGAGCTTGAAAGCCCTTGCTCCACTATAAGGTTCAGTTGTGGAAAACTTGGTACCAGAGAACATTATTAGTTCCTCCTCGAGAGGACTGAAGATAATGGATTTGAGTTAACGCTCCTATCCACTCCAACAGTCAGCGCTCCTATCCAATGACTGAGATAGCCAGAGGCTGTCAGAGAAATAGAAGGGAGCATCTAGCACCCCACGGTGCTAAGGGATAGATGGAAGCATTGTCTAAGTCAGAGCTGAACTGTTTATTTCACAAGAAGGAGGTGGTTTATGGGGCCAAGTTGCAGGGTCACTTAAAATACGTGTTCGGTCCAAGGGGAACAAGGCTGGAAAGCTGGAGGGAGGGATTGCGTTTGCTCCCACGAAATGACATGCTGCCTGGTTAGCCTTTCTCACAGTTTTCTGGGCACCCAGGGCAGGTTTTCCAGAACTCCTGGAAGAGCAAGGAACAAGCAGAAATTCCTATTTCTGAACTTATCTTGACAGTCACGAGATTGGAATGGGGGAGCAGTACCAAAGGTACGCTCCACTTTTCAAAGCCCTTTAATCAGGGTTTGTCTCCCTCCCCCCTATACCAGCTAGTCTTTAGCTGAATCTCCCCTTTGATTAACTTAACTCCAGGCTCCTTGTTTGTTCATTTCTAAGCTGCAGAAGCAACTCATTCCTGATCAAACACAGAACAGACCGGGAAGCGCAGACGGGTTGATAAAACCAAGGTAACAAAACAAGACAGTTGTATGTCTGTGACCCACCACTCACGGGATACTAGCTCCACATGGTTAAATCTCTCACTCCATTACAACGATATCACTCTTCAGTTAAATATCTGTTAAATCCTTCCCCATTTCACCTGAATGATATACATGCTCAACATTTCTGCAGATCTCTACCCCCATCACACATTAAAGATGTTCCACCCCATCATTAAGCAGGCACTCTATTAAAAACCACTGTGAAGCTTTGAATGAAAGCGAACAGTACCTCAGGGCAGTGAGATACTGTGCTAATTAAAAAGGCTTGGAAGCACTGCTTTAGGTCAGAAATGGGTTGTCAGCATGCCTGAGTGACATGACCACAGTTGGACTGCTATTTAATTGAAGTTCCTTACCCCAGCTCATCTTCTGAAGAGAATATAGAATTAACCGCCAGCGTAAGTGGGCACATTCCTTCTATGCAACTCAGCAGGCCTCAAATGTAAAAGAACAGACCTGCAAAGGTCCTGAGGCCCAAACAGCAGAACTTAAAACTCTTCCACCTTGCTATCCTTTGTAGGATCTCACACCTTGTACCAGCTCAACAGACTCAACTACTTCCACCAAAACAGATTTCACCACCTCAACTCAGAACTACAGTCACAAGAGGTGTTAGCCCAAAAGCTCCATGACTGCTGACCAAAGAGCATCTAGGTCATGTATCCTCAGTTCAAGTGTCAGAGTTTCTAATCTGCTAAGCTCATTAATTACAGTATCTTTTGCACATCTCAAAACAAATAGGTAAAACCACTTTCTGCTCACCAACAGAGCACAGTGAGGTTTAGCAGCTACAGCAATTTATTGAACTCGAGGCACTCTGAATGCTGCTGTCTACTTTATCCCTTATTTCTGTGAATTTAACTCATTCCAGCTCTTTTTTTTGCTTCTAACATTCACTCCTTGAGATAGGCTTCTGTGAGGACTAGGATTCTACAGAGAGAATTTTATATATATATATATACATACATACACATAATTACATCACAATGAGTATTAAAATGTTTGTTGCCATACTTGCTTCTAAATGGACTCATTGAGAAACACTTGAAAACAAATAGGGCAGTGTTCAGTTTACTGTACTACAAAGAAAACCTCAGTACGTCCACAGACCAGCCACTAAGGCAAGTATCAAGTACCTCAAAGCTGTCACTGTCGAGAACTTAGGACTTTTAAGGCTCTTTAAAGGAAGATGCTTTTGTTTGGCAGTTGAGCTGAGTTAGATGCATTGATTTCATGACATTGATAAGGAAGTTTTTTAAAACTAGAACATTTTAAAACAAGAATCTGGAACCATCACTGCTAATGCTGGAATTCCTGGGTTTGACCCCTTTGGTAAATAGCTCAGTATGATGCTTACAGCAAGACAAGAGCAAACTGTTCACCTCTCATAACTGCAGCCACTGGTTTTAGAGGATTCAGCAGGAAAAGTGTGCACATCAGCAGTCTCCCAGCCGGCTCTAGGAGATTCCATTTACAGCAACCACAGAGCGACTGCTACAGCTCTCCGAGATGCCACAGCATGAGAAGTGAAGGGTGGGGGTTAAACAAGCAGCAATGCACACCAGATGTCTGAGAAGGACATCTAAAAGATCCAGAGCACGAGGAAGCATATTAAAAAAAGAAAAAAGTCCCCTTCAGTGCCATAAATATTTATACTAAATCCAAGAAACTGGCTGGGTTCAAACTTGTCCTGCATGAATCATCCAGCACTTCCCTCACCCCTTCTTCATTTAACGTGTTCTGGATAAAACCACCACAAAGGAGGTGCCATAGTTATGTCAACTTCTTTTTCTATATGCTAAGAGTACTTCTTGTAGAGCTCCTTTAGAATGGATTACTTTCCAAAAAACATAAACAGAACAACTAAATAGTCTTATTTTACTTGGCTAGCTCCCACATGGCATTCACTGCTCTTCCCAAATAATTCAGAGGCATGGGAATAGTTTCCTTATGACTGGACAACTTTTATTTTCTTCATTTGGCCATTTCACTACAATTAGCAATGCATCACCAAGAAAACAACTCGGACCAATTTAGCACGCTGGAGCCAAGGAACAATAGCTTTCTGAATGCTTCTGCTCGGAAAGTGTCAAAAGCTGCTGATTTTACAGATATCCGAGTTTACTTTCAGAAGTGAGACATATTAAACATGAACAATAACAAAATTCTAAGTTACAATACCATCTCTAAGGCCATTCGTAAAACAAGCCACTACTCATGCCCAAAAAGACAACAGCTATTCCAAAAGTTCCACTTGACAGCTTTGGTTTCCACTCTTCTTAAAGCAAAAGCTCGCTGGGTTACAGTTACTTACTGTTACGGATAAAATAAAACCTAAGAAATATTTTTATATTAAGTTATGTTCCCATAAAGCAGTGCCATTCCAACAAAAGAAAGCCTCAGCTACTAAATCTCTCTCACTTCTCACTGCAACCGATTTCTGCATGCTAAGCCTTGCAAACCAGAGAGGTGCAACACTCAGAGGTTTCCATGTCTCTCCTCTCCAATGGGTTTCCATGAAAAACTACTGATTTTTAAACACAACTGGTTCCAAACTTTTCATGGGAGAGTAAATATATTTCCTGGAACCTGCTAGCAATGTTTGGAAGAACAGGAGGAAAGTTCTTCACTACAATGCTTGACTCTCACAGTTGACAAGGAACACTCCAAAATGATGAGGAGTGAAAAAGAACATGCCTTAAAATAATGAAAGATAGACTCTTGTAGCAGAGGCACATTTCTCATGAAGGCATACTTTCTTTCCTCTTCCTATGCCCCACATTCCACTTTATCCCACATATTATCTACCTACACCTATACACACCACAGTGTGGATTGTCTTTTCCTTCAATGACAAAATGAGGCGCAGTGTCACGCTGCATTACTGGAGGGAAAAGCTGAGCTGCATGATGCACTACTATCTGTAACAAGTTCTTGTTTGTAACACTAGCAACAATAAAGCTAAAAAGTGAAGAAACCCCAGAAGTGTTACTTTAAAAACTCTGCTACCAGCCAGTGCTGTGAAATGGAGGCAAAGGAAACATTCCACACTCACACTTTTGCCCCCCATTCTCCTTTTACTGTTCACCTGAGACTGTTCGGACTTACACTGCTATTAAAAATAGGCACCCAAAGATCTCTGATGAAGACTCACTGAAGTTTCTGGGTGACTTATTCTCTGGCTAGAACCAATGCTGTGGTGCTCCTAGGAACACTGTTACTTCACCCTCACTGAGGTTATGCAAGAAAAAAACTGTTTGGAGCTCTGTCCTAACGACTAAAATGCTCCACAAGCTTGCCTTACCTTCCAATCAGTGCCAAACTACTGCTAATATTAAGAATAAAACTCTTCCAACTCCATCCGGCCGTAACATGAGGTTTACAAGTTGATGGAGATAAACCTAATTAAGAGCTCAACTGCCTGCTGGAAACCACACTTGTGCTGGATGATCCATGGCCTCTCTTTCTGTCCCACCAAGGCTCCAGAGGTACATGCTGATCCTCAGAAGCGACACATGCCATTACATCGACTGGTGGAGACAGACATGAGAATGCCTGCTCACTCTTTAAACAAAGCTGTTAGATGAAGCACCAAGGGCCATTAAAACCGTGGACTGTGGCACTCACAGCATGCAGGTTACCGCACCTCCAGCCTTGGCACAGTGCTCACACACCAAACTCTAGCAGTGCTGCAGCACACAGCCAGTTCTTCCCCAAAGCACATGGCTGTTACCAAAAGAGAAGGGAACAATGGTTCCGTGTGTCCAGCAATCGTTCCATCCTGATTTGTAAAGTAATTTTCAGGGAGATGATACAAACCGCATGATGAAGGAAAACTTGGCTGGCTTTAAGAAAGAAATTAAAACCAAAAGCACTCCTGGTTCTTTAACACTGAAAAAGTATAACAGCATTTTTGTAAACACTCCTCCAGAACCTCGTGTTCATCACTACCTCATACTATTATCAGTGAAAAATTATAGGCTCTGTCCTGCTGGATTATTGTTCGTGTAAACAACTTTGCTAAATTGCTTGGCACACCGTCTGCATGCAGCATGCTAAAACTCCGGAGGCTATTCATCCAAAATCTAATATAAAGGCCCATCTGTATTAATCCTCAAGCAGAAATTAATAGAAAACTATTTTCATGCAAAGCAGATATTTAAAAAAAAAAAAAAGGAAAGCCAAATAAATATGGATGAACTTNGGAGGCTATTCATCCAAAATCTAATATAAAGGCCCATCTGTATTAATCCTCAAGCAGAAATTAATAGAAAACTATTTTCATGCAAAGCAGATATTTAAAAAAAAAAAAAAGGCAAGCCAAATACATATGGATGAACTTCTTCATTCATAATTTTAGATGGCACACAATGAAGACTGTTGTTTAAGGTTTATTTTTTTCCCCTAACAGTTCTCCATACAATGCAGTGCATTGTTCAAACTCCAGAGCAATTTAAGCTTTTTCAGTGTCTCCTAAAATCCCTGGATTTATATCCAAAGAGACCTGGCACTGTAACAAATCTGACTTGTGAGTAACAAGTTACAGCGTTTAACCAAATTGCTCATTAACACAGAATTCAACTTACTGCTACAAACCTCACTCGTGCTGCCTATCTGATCTATTGAAAGCTGTGGGGTAACCCACTATTACATCTGGGGCTTTAATTTCCTTGTTTGAGCTCTCAGCTCAAATCCTCAGCTAGCAGCAAGGGTGAGGAGAGCAACAGAATTCCAGGGGGGAGAAATGCTCAAGTATGACATAAATCTATCTTGCCTTTGATGAATGAGGAAAATAAACCAGATTTTGATGTCAGTAACTAAAGAGGATATTCCCAACTTCATGCTCAGAGGAAATGAGTAAGAAAAGCCCAACTGTGAAGTTGGAGCTCTTTGTTTTTTCCTGTAGATGAAAGACATTGAAAAAGCAAACCCCACAGAATGTTCTATAAATGGGGAACATTATGTAGGTGCAACTTCATTTACATGACTTTGAACAGAAATTTTACACTGCATTACAAGTAAGAACACGTAATTCACCATGAAGGGGATTTTTATCCCATTTATTACTCCGCTAATTCTTAATAGGAGAACAGTGTTAAAGTAGATTTATATATTTAGAAACTAAACCAAACTCTGGAGCCAATAGGAGAAAGTGATGTTATAAAACCCAGAGTAAAACGCAAGGTCAGCAAAGAAAACTGGTGCAAACTATTCTTTAGAACTTAAGAAAACGTATCGCGTTTCATTAAAACGCAAGTGAAGCTAACAGAACCTACTTCAGGCTCCCCGTTTGGTATCAAGCATCTCAACTGGCTTTTGAGGGAGATGGGCATACATTCAAACTGCCGTGCAGTGTGCTATGGTGACAGTTGGCTATGCAAGCTCCGTGCTGAAGCCAACTAACGTTCCATTGTTACAGGAAGTCAGTGAAGTAATTGTGTAGTGCCACTAACCAGTGTAAGGTGTCCTGAAAGGAAGAACGGGTGGGTTTTCTATCAATCTGGATCCAATTTTCTTCATTAAATAAAAGAAATAAAGAGAACTCCAGCCTTCTCTGCCCAGAGAACCCCCTGTAACTATTTCGTGTGCTCCAAGTCTTGTAACAGGCCTGGGGGATTTCTTAGCATCTTATTGCATTTCTTTATACCTTTCCCAGCACAGCAGTTCAGGCCTTGAGAATGTAGTAATAACACAAAGCATTTGAAAATGGGAGCGAGAGGAAGGAAGACAGAAATCTGCCTTCCAAACCATCTGTACACTCCCTCAGATAAACACCTAAATGGAACAGATCTTCTACTTGGAGACTGCACCTTCCCATACATATTCTATTGGAAACAAGGAGCCGAAACTTGCTAGACTGCCCCAGCACCAGTCAAAGAGCAAGATCACCTGTGATCTGTTTTGTTTAACTGAGCCCTCCTGCCATTACCTCACACACAAAGCTCTCTGAAAAAGAATATTAAGCTAAAGTTAAGCGAGTTTCCATTGCAAAACAAGACGCAGATGTTCCACCTCTGAATACATGCCTGGATCAAGCACATGTTATTCAATACGAAGCACTGGGAATGCCAGACTACAGACAGGTATAGAATGGTTCTGCTTCGTGGCCTTTGCACCTTGGTGAGGACAGCAGTCTCCCAAGAGTTTTCCGACGTCTCTGAGCTCATGAGGAAGAAAACAACAATATGAAAGCACTACTATTAAACTGACCATTGTTGATAACTGGCAGGAAATGTTCAGTAGGAGGGTATCAGGTGTATTCATGTTAAAAATTAACATCCAGATGACAGGTCAACAATTCTCTATTTCTTCTTTTCTTTCTTACTGCACTAAGTATCTTACAGTAAATTGCCTGAAATAGTTTATCATTGCCAATGCAACTGTCATTTTCCCACTGGCAAAGACTAAACATTCTCATTTGAATGATTACAAATTTTCTTTCACTGGAGAGGCAGACAAACTCAAATGGTCTTTTTTATGCAACTTGGTAAAAAAGCCCACCATGTTGTTAACATTTTCCTCCAAAAGCATCAATCAGACTTGAGATTATCATAGGGCATCACCAGGAGCTCGAAACTAGTAATGATATTAAGAAAACACTCAAAAGGATATCAACTATTGGTATGAACCAAACAAGCCTAAGGCAAGGAAACCGATTTAATCTGTGATTCAAAATTCTGGACACCCTTTCAAGAAAGCTCTCTCACCTCATCTCTGGTTCTAATACTTTTGCTGACTGCGGCTCTTTATTGTATGAGTGTGAAGAACTTTCCATCCTATTACAGAATCATGGAAGTGCTGAGCCTCGAAGACACCTCTGGAGACCTAGTCCAAACCTCCTGCTCAAAGCCAAGCTCAACTAGGATGGGTTGCTCACGGCCATTTCCAGTCAGGCTGTGAACACCTCCAAAGGTGGAGATTCTAGAACGTCTCTAGGCAACCTGTGCCAGGGTTAGACTAACCTCACAGTGTTAACTTCAACTAAGGTTGGAGACAATCTTCCGTTAAGGTTCCACATTACAAGGCAGTCAGCTCCATTTGCAACGTGCCATTATTTCTTAACAGCTAAGGAGAACTTCTAGATCAACAATTTCCACCAGCCTCAACAAAAGGACGCTCTTCTGCCCATAGAACAGAAAAACAGCACTCTGTCAATAAAGGCTCCCACACTCAATGGAGCATGATCATGAATGATGCTACTTAGGAACAGAATGAAGTCACAGCTGAGGTTTCTTGCACCTACCACTCAAGGAAGACTCACCAAGGGCTGGCATTAACCCGGTAACCTGAAGTTTACACATAACTAATTGCTATCTGTAACTCTTGCTGGGCAAGAAAAAGCAGGGCTTGTCATGGGACACAAATTATATTCTTCTACTCCATGCTGAGCCAAAGGGCTGCCAAATGCACATGATGGAAGAACCTTTCCTATTTCTTACATACCAATACACCTCTTACCCATAAGCTGCAGCTATAAATCAACAGTATACAGTTCCAGTGGCTTGTGGCAGAGGTGAAAGATTAAAACCACTAGTAAACTTCCTAAACCGAGGTGCCCGTTATCTCCATAAGCAAAAGCAAGTGTCTGGGAAGAAAATCTAAAGGAATAAGGAACCCATCTCATTTACTTCCCATGCCATATAGGCCCATAATTCTTTCCTCTGAAATTTCAAACCTATTTTTGTGTCATACAACGTATCTGTATCTTATCCTACATCTGCAAAAGTACTTTTCAGGAAGACATCTATTTATAAGTAGTTCGAGTATGAACTTCAATAAATCCTAATTAACTGAGTTTGAAAGGGCACTTTGTTGTCAGGATAGTTACTACGGCAGCAATGTCTTTGAAAAGACAAGATCCATCACTGCTGACACAACTCACTTCTAAAATAAATACTATGGCAGAGGCATAGAAGATCTGTAGGCATCTCCAAAACACTCTCCGAGTTCAGTGCAGATGTTGCCAGTGTTTATACTTTTTAAACCACTGGGATATAAACACCTCACTATAAACACCACTGAAGTTTTGCTTTTCTTTTCTTCATTTTGTGTGTGTTTATTTTAGTGTTAAAAACGTTAACTTCCAGAATAAGGAAAATAGCAACAGATGTTCAAGCTAAACAAAGACTGTTACAGTAGAGTGTATTCCTTAAGCTGTTCTTTTGCCTTTGAGCTATTAAAGCTAAGATCTGGTTAAGTAACAATTATTGGAAAAGAGGGTAGGGGAAAAAGCAACTGGAAAAAACCTTCCATAAATATTAGGCATAGCTATAATGAATTGAACTAATGAGCCAAAACTACAGTTTTTCTGCCTTAGTCAACAAAACACTCAGGAATATGTACCATGTAAACAGAATTTTATGCAAAACTTCAAGGTTTACATCAATAGTTGTCAGCTGCTTCCTAAGAAAACAGTGGTTACTGCAGAGCGCCATGAAAAACTTAAAGGACCCTGAAAGTTGTTTTTCCCCTTCCTCTTTAACCAGTTTTCCTGTTGTAATTAAGAAAGCACAGGGTAAGAAAGAGCTTAGAAATGGAACTCTATTGAATCACAGCTCTGTATTATTCAGTACTAATGGGCAAGATCAAGCTTTTGTAGAAGAGCTTTATTCAAGCAAATATATACATATTTGTGCAGGGAAAAAAAGGAAAAGGAGGTAAAAAATGGAACAGGGATGTTAACAGGGAGCCCCTGCCCTTCTCAAAGAACAGCTATGTGGCCATGCTAGTCTAATGATGGAAAAGATGGTGTTTTCCAGCTCCCTGCCTTCCGGCCTAGGCTCTTTCTGAAGGGTGTGCACAGATAGCTCCCAATCCTACGCACACCCCTTCTTGTTTCTTCCCTGACAACTACAGCAAGTTTATTTTCCAGATGACCGCGGAAAATGTTCCTGCTGAATCAGAAGAAAGATTTCTGCAATGCCTGTGTGCGGCTACAGCCAAAACAGCCCTATTGCTAAGCTGAATTAGCTCAATGGTGCCTTTCTTTCCAGTCAAAGCTAAGCCATAGCCACTTCTTCGAACTGCACGTAGATAAAACTCCACTCGAGTAAGAGTTTCGCCCCGTTACTTCAAGCAACTTCCAAGCAGGACTGTAAATGCTAACCAGGGGAAGCACGAACCTTAGGTGCAGACAACGTAAGGAAGGTTCAGAGTGCAGGGAAGCGCAGAAAACCTGCCTTTTCCAACCAGTTGTGTAATTCTTTCCCCCGGGAGAGGAGCGTGGGGCGGTTCTCGGGGGGGGGCGGAGGAGGGGCGGCCTCTCGCCGGGGCTCTGCGAGGCGTGCGGGGAAGGAGAAGCCGAACAATGGACGGCTCTGTGCTGCCGCCGGCGCCTCGCCAGCCGCGGGGCCAGCCCGCGGGACACGGCCGGGCCCCAGCGCCGGGCCTCGGGGCCCCGCTGCGGGCACTGCCCCGGGCCCACCCGCCAAGGAACCGCCTCTGGCCCCAGAGCGGGCCGGGTGACGGGGACTGAGGCCGGGTAACCCGCACCCGCCTGACAAAGTACTGCTGGTGCAGCTGCAGGCGCTGCCGCAAAGCCCCTGCCTGCCGCGGCAGCAGCGGGGCCCGTTGAACCGGCCGAACGGAGCGTGTCTGCGACAAAACGGGACCTGACAGTTAAAATGCTCTTTACGAACGCTCCCCCCCCCCCCCCCCCCAAAAAAAAAAATAAAGGCAATTAAAAAGAACTAAACCCCCTTTCTCCAAACCACGCTTTAGCAGCACAGACTGCGAGGTGCCCCCGACCGCCGGCGATTCCCTTTCCAGAGCAGAAATCGCGCTTACGAACAGGACCCGCACCGACAAAGGGCGCTCCGCGGCGCGGAACCATTACCTTCGTAGCACAGAATGCCGATGTTGTTGTTCATCTTGTCCAAGTACTGATAATTCAACAGGTCCATCTTCATAAACAGCATTTATCGTGCTGGCAGAACGGACCAGCGCGCTCGCTGCCGCCGGGGCTCGGGGAGGGGGCGGCCGGGACGCGCCCGGTTTCCAGCGGTACCAGCGCGGGGCGCAGCCTCCCGCGGACCAGCACCGGGGTCGGGTCGGGTGGGGTGGGGTTGAGGCGGGAGCGCGGAAGGGTTACAGCGCACAGACGGTCCCTGCCGAGCTCCCGGGAACTAACACGGTCTGTGTGCTTCCATAGGGAACGTGCTGCGGCTGGAGCAGCGGCGCGCGGGGACGAGAGGCCCGGGAGGACGCCGAGGACAAAGGCGCGGTCCCGCCCGCGGCCCGCCGCGCGCTGCCTGCCTGCCTGCCTGCGCGGAAACGCGGGCTGCGCGCGCCCCGCCGCGCATGCGCAGAGCGCGCCGGGCGGCTGAGGGGAGGAGAGCGGCCTAGCGCCGGGTAAAGGCGGCCCCGGGGGCGGCTCCGTGAGCTGAGGCCCGTCCGCCGGGGTGGAATCAGCTCTGCTGCGAGGTTACTTCATTTCCTGGCGTGGCCTCAGGCAAGCCCAGTGCTGGTGCAGTGAAAATAACAACTTTACATGGTAGGAGCAGAACAGCAGCTCTGGAGCGACAAAGAGAACTAGAGCTGGAGAGATGAGGGGTGGGGGGCATGCACTGCACACACGTACTGCCTGCCACAGGTCAACCAGGACACAGGCACGGTGATGTTGTTAGAGCCACTTAAACATCTTGCGCTTCTAACAACTGATGAAGCTCCGGTTTCAACGGCACCGATGATGGGGAGTTCTTCCCTGTGAGGGTGCTGAGGCACTGGCACAGGGCGATGGCCCAGAGAAGCTGTGGCTGCCCCATCCCTGGCAGTGCTCAAGGCCAGGTTGGACACAGGGGCTTGGAGCAAGCTCCTCCAGTGGAAGGGGTCCCTGCCCGTGGCAGGGGTTGGAGCTGGATGAGCTTTAAGGTCCCTTCCAACACAAACCTGTCTGTGAATGTTGCAGGAGTTGCTCTCCCCTCAGGTTGTGGCTGCCCTTTTGCAACCCAGACCTCAGCCACAAAGGCTTATCATAAAGGGGCAGAACACCTGCACAGGTAATAAGCATGTGCTCACTCGATGGGCATCAGTTTGCATTTCCTGTGGTTGATCAGCATCTGAAGTCTGAGTTGATAAAAAGAAAGAGAAATAAATACTAGGAAAGTTTGATGTAAGACAGCGAAGAAAGAGTAGAGGAAAGAAGAAAGGGAAAGGGAAAGGGAAAAAGGAAAGAGAAAGGGGAAGGGGAAGCTAATGGAGTCGTGATCTTCCCCCTGCCTCCCTCTGCCTGCCTGGCTCAGAACACATCCTGCCCTTCCGGGATGAGGAGTGCTAACAGGACACACAGGAGCAGAGTCATTGAGAACCAGAAACAAACTTCCATTTCCACCTGAGAATTTCTCCCCTCTGTTAGAAAAGGAGACTATCATAGAACAGAATCACAGAATAGTTTGGGTTACATTACAGAGGCAACTTGTGGAGCAACATATTGTCAAGACATTGAGTACTGTGTGAATGCTCCGGGTATTTCAGTGAGACAGACAACTTCCCTTACACCGATAAACAGGAATAAAAAATTCACCTCCAGGGATGATTCCCTAGAACCCAAACAAGGTTTTTCCTCACTTGAGAGACAAAAAAGTAGCCCTACCCACATGCTTCAGTTGAAGGAGAAAGCCCAACAGAGCTGAATTCCACACAGCAGGCAACAAATCCCCTGACCGGAACTCTGCACTGCTGGGAAGATGAAGGTCAAGATGAAGGCCTTTTATTGACTGTTTATATGCAACAAGGGCACTCTCCTAATTGGAAGTGCAGTTAATCTTTTGAGACTTCAACATGGTGTAAGAACTTATGGCTCCTCTTCACTAACAGTACATTTCGTGCATGGTACCTAATAAAAAGGTTGCAGTTACTTTTCTGCCTCACAAGGATTCGTCACCACAAAAGCTTCACCGCACATCTCCAGCCCAAAGGAGCGTGTGCTGTTTTGTAGGAAGGGAAAGGTCTTTAATAAAGAACATTATCATTTTTAAGCAGGGGGACTAGAAGTTTTATATAGCAGTTCATATTGTACCTACACAAAGCTATTTTATGCTAATGCTTCAGATTAAATAGCCATTTCATAAAGGGCATCAAGAGAGGCCTAAGTCCTTTAAGATATAAACTGAAACAAAAATCCATACCTACAACATTAACAAAAGAGAGGCACGTTTCGTATGACAAAGCTTTTGGGGAAAAGTATTTCTGATACATACAGTTTTTACCATAGAGAGCATCCCTGAAATCACTTAACACATTTAATAGCTCTTCTTATCCTTCCCAAGCATCTAAGAATTTATTTTCTCCAATTTAAAATACTTGACCTTTTTCTCCAGAAAATGCAGGTGATGAGGAAAAAATGAATAGTCTATAAAGTTATTTAGAGCAGTGGTCTACAAGAGAGGGTTTGCACACAGTGTATTAGCTACAGAAGGGCATTACAGTTCAAAGTCCAATGTGAATTCCCCTCTGTATTCAAAGATACGTATTTCTTGGTTTGTCTGGAAAAGCAAGGCTGGGGATTGCCTCCAGCTCCCTGCCCACTCAGTAGTGCTGTGCAGACGCTAATGAAGAAGTTAACTCTGCTTCATTAGAATAGTAGGCACTGCTCTACAGGTTTTTAAAAAGCAGTGATCACTTTAATATGTGAATGGCTTTCAGCAGTGCAGGACACACTGTGATTAACGTTGTCAAATGTTGCGTAGTGAACTTAGATGCTTCAGATTAAATGATAATAAACTGGTACCAAACCCTGGGAACTTTATGAACTTCTAAATTAAAATATCTATACTGAAAGGCAATGCCTACTGAAAGAACAGGGGGAGAAATCACACAAGCAAATGTATCTCAAGCATTCTAAAACAGCAATCCATTCATAAGAAATCATTCTTTGAAAGAAAACAGCTAAATTAACCAGCAGACATTAACTTTAAATACTGACTTAAATATGGGTCACCCTAAAGTACTCTGTTCTTAGCAGCAAAGAATTCCCAACTGTGTGATTCAGACTGCTGTCCATCAAACACTTTACCACTGTGAGATACCATTCACTGAATTGGAAACAATAACTGATGCATCAGCAAGTTAAATACAATATACATGGAAAAACCAGCTATTAACATCACCCCGAGGCCTTTGTTACTTCATTCTGTTCTACATATTGATAGTTGCAAACACAGCTTTGTGCTGTAGTATCTCTGTTTCATATTAGCTAGAATACTTCTTACAGGATTGCACACACTTTTTCTTCCGTAAGGCCTACAAATACCATAGCCTATGAAGAAAATGTTTGAAACACTGCACTTTTAACACAACAGCATCCCCTAGAGGTAGCTGAAAATCCACACGTGTCCTGAATCACTCTCGAGGTCACCCTGAAGTACCTTGGATTTGATTTTCATCATCCCTTAAAGCAGATGAGATCAACCTCTTAAAGCTCTAATGCACTTTAATACAGAAAGCAAATTCAGTCTTCACACACAAATGTCTTATCACAGAAGCAAGGAAAGCAAATGAGGAAAAAAAAAACCAACCAACCAAAAGGAAGCTCTAAAGAACAGGTCAATCACCACTGTCAATACTAGGAGGCTAAATATGTACTTTTGACAGGACAAAGGATAATGGGTTCAACTGCCAACAGGGGAGGTTTGGGTTAGGCTTTAGGCAGAAGCTCTCCCCTGTGAGGGTGCTGAGGCACTGGCACAGGGTGCCCAGAGAAGCTGTGGCTGCCCCATCCCTGGCAGTGCTCAAGGCCAGGTTGGACACAGGGGCTTGGAGCAAGCTGCTCCAGTGGAAGGGGTCCCTGCCCGTGGCAGGGGTTGGAGCTGGATGGGCTTTAATGTCGCTTCCAACACAAAACCAGCCTGTTCTCATCATGACACCAGCTGAGAATCAACACCATAAAAGAACAATGTTCAAGCCGTTCACTTGGACACAACCGATGTTTCAGCCTCGATCATCAGCAGGAACTTTTTCTACGGTGACCAATTTTGCAATGTAGACAAAAAAACCCAAACCAGTCTTTACAGGGGTGAGACACACTCTGATGTAGAACAACATCCAGTATCGCTCAGTATTATTCCATTTTTGAATGGACAGAAATATGTGTTGCAGCTCCTGAGGTCAGAGAGGTATTTATGATACACTGCCTTTTAGCTGATACCTCACCATTCTTCAAGGAGGGAGTGGAGGAATAAGCAGGAGTACTTAGCTACAGTTTTACTACTTTTCTTCAGCCAAAACATGAGCAAACTGTAGTTAACAGCTGCTAGGTGGCGATGTGCCTGAAGGGAAAACGCTGCTGTTGGTTTTCCACGCACCCACCTGCACAATTGCCACACTTACCACCTCGGGTTTTATCATTTCAGTTAGAATACATTTCATAGGTAAAAAGTAAAGGAAAAGTCTCATTTAATCAAGATGTGGTGTTTGCTTTTAAATACATTCAGATATGGTAAGGAATACAGTTAAAATGTATTAAATACACAGGATGCTCAGAGGTGCATGATAAGGAAAATGACATTTCTAGTTTCCTACAAGCAGCCATCTCAAGATCTTTGATCACAAACTATCTTCTCTTTTTCACACCCCTTGAAAATATATCAATAAAAGCAGTCCCTACCAGGAAGAACATCTCTGAATGAAAACCAGTGCATTCCATCTTGTTTTACCAGCCCTCTGCTAGCCAAAGGTTTCAACACTATGCCAGACATTAGAATCATAGAATAGTTTGGGTTGGAAAGGACCTTAAGATCATCCCGTTCCAGCCCCCTTGCCATAGGCACGGACACCTCACGCTAAGCCATGTCATACAAGGCTTCATCCAGCCTGGCCTTGAACACTGCCAGGGATGGAGCATTATAGAATCATAGAATAGTTTGGGTTGGAAAGGACCTTAAGATCATCCCGTTCCAGCCCCCTTGCCATAGGCACGGACACCTCACGCTAAGCCATGTCATACAAGGCTTCATCCAGCCTGGCCTTGAACACTGCCAGGGATGGAGCATTATAGAATCATAGAATAGTTAGGAGGACTGGAAAGGACCTTAAGATCATCCAGTTCCAACCATGTTTTTATTATTACCAGTGGATTTCCTTAGGCCTGATAATAAGTTTTAGCAAAAGAATTTGTATGTTCTCTTTCATTCTTGTCATACGCTAACTTAGGCAATCCTGCTTAGAAAACAATCATACCTAGCAAGGAAATCTGTTTATGAGTGCACATGTGTGCTTGTCTTCATCCATCATAAGCCACTGGCTCACTCAAGATAGGAAGCTCTCTGCTGCCTGAAGGACCAAGCCAGCAGACATCCTGCTCTCAGCTCCCTGCTCGCCTAGTAAGAATAGAACTGCCAGGGAAACAAAAGCCATAGTGATGCCCCAAACTACCTTGAGTTGCAAGCCTCCTAGAGTGGCTGGTACTGGCTTGTCTGCACTGAGGGCTGGATGTTTTCATGTATTTAAGTGTTTAGCTGCCCTGCGGTTCTCATTCTCTATCAGTCACTTTTTGGAAGACATTTAAAAAACGTATTTACCTTGTGAATGTAAATACAAAATTCAGCTCACTTATTTGTAAATATTTTGCCATTCAGAAGCAGCCGTTTCACACCAGATCAGAAACCTCCAAGATATTTATCAACTCAAAAAGCTTTCACTTAGTTGAAGCCTGCTCTCATCAGCAACAGCCTGCTCCCTCTGTTCTCCAGGATCCCTCCCTCGCCTCCAGAAAGCTATTTGTCTCCTACTCCAAAACTAAATGCACTCCTCTGCTGTACCATAGACTGTTTACATGAAGGAAGTGAGGCAAGGGTAACAGGACAATAAAAACAGGAACAAAGGCAGGGACACAGACAAGCCATCACTGCAGCCTGTGCTTGGGTTTAGCGGTTGGTTGAGGGGGTTTGGGCAATAGCTACATTTAGCTCTCTGGGTCAAACTAAAATAGGCCAGAAGATGGTGTTTGATGGCCCTGGCAGCAGCTGCTGCCCTAGCAGGTACTTTTTGTCTCCAGGAAGCAGCAGACAGCAATTGAGGAAGCAGCACGCTTTGCTTCCATCAGCTGGATTGTGCTGACCCAGGACTTGAACTAGGTCCTTTGATCGCCTTCTGTTCCCTCACTGCGGCACAAAGCTGTAACTCCTGGTTATTTCAAAGCTCAGAGTGTGTGTAAGACCTTTTTAATGAATGGTGGGCAGGAGCATGCAGAGTACGCACCTTGCTGATCCGGTTACAACTAAAGAACTCTTCCACAGTCATTAAGGTCTGCAGGGCAGCAGAGGTGATGTACCAGGTGTTCCTTCCAAGTATCCTCCAAGTTCTACAAGGTGAAATACAACTGAGAAGAGTTCAGTGGCACCTGATTTGTCTTGACTGCATTCTTTGCCTGCTTATGTGAACTGAACAGCAGGCTGGGAAGATCAGGTTTACCAGGAATAGTTTTCATTCCTCAGTAGTACTTTGCAGTTCACAATTCACTGGTATTTTCCCCTTTATTCTCTTCAGCTGGGCTGAGAACACTTAAAAAAATGCAGCTGGAATACATAGCTGATCAATCTAGTTTATCTAGGTTGAAAAATTGTTGTTTGCTAATTAAAATCTTGATAATCTTCCCTGTTATTTGCATACTAATTTAAATTTCTGAAGGCTTGATGATATAATCACAAATGTAATTTATCTTAAACTACAAAGAGTCTCCAACACAGTCAAAGCCTCTAGATGCACACAGTGAACTGTTAACATTGCGTTAACAGGGCAAAGAAAAGATTTTATATTTTTCCAATATGAGACATGAGAAGAAAGAAAAGTAAGAGAAGAGAGTGTATTAAAGAAATAAAGCCAATTCTAAGTCAGCTTGGTTGGTGCTCGAGCATCTAAAACACTTTTTACTTAAGGAAGTTCTGAGCCAGACCATGTTTAGAGGCTAGATTTCAGAATTACTGTGCATACCCCTCAGCTTTGGGAAGAAGCAAATCCAGTTTCAAGAAACCACTAATTACAGGGGCTAGAAATAAAGCAAAGAGCTCAAAGATTGCTGAAGTCTTTGGAAAGTTTTCCCCTTCATAACTCGCTTGACAACGCATAAAATATACTCACAGCACCTCATTCAAGTTCCATGTCAATGTACGGACACCTACTTCAGCGTGCAGAGTTGACCTTGCTTACATAAAGACTGAGTATCACAGGCCACACAGGTGACAATGGCGTAAGTGAGATCAAACCATGAATCCCAACACTGTCTTGCTAAGAAGCACTCAGTAAAACCAAGTACAACTTTTGCTATAGAAGAAATTCATTTTGGCTTTTAAACATTAATTACTTATCCTCAATGTTAGGATAGAAATGTCAGAAAGTACCTATTACAGCACCCAATTTTATAACTTGCACCCTACCACTTCATTAAGTTAAAATGAAATCTCATTCAAGTTCTAATACTATCCTTTTCCAACTGAGGGTCTTATTCTCTACAATTTTAACAGTATTTGATCTTAATAAATTATTTTACCACACTACAAAACCCCACCACCCTAAACACACATTCACTTATTACCAGTTGCAGTGCTCACAAAACTCCAGGCACCCACAGCACTGCACCCTTGCTCAAGATGCTGATGGGATCTGTTGTCCCCTAAACCCACTAGAAGAGAACAAGAGAAGAGAACCGCCACATTCAGCTACCAAAGTGTTGCCCTTGCATTGCTTATGGTAGCAGTACAAGAAAAAATGGTTTAACTGCATATCTGCAGTTATTTACTGTGTATTTAGTGTGTAAATACTGTGTATTTACTCACTACAGAGAAAGCCTGTACAAATTCACAGGTCTCAGAGAAACAATACTGCTGTCTACAGAGGCCTGTGGGAAAACCTGTCAGAAGAGGTCAGCCCTCCCTGTTCCAAAACACAAACATCAGCTCCAAAAGCTCATGCTCTCAAGCCTTGACAAGTACTGCCAGTGAATGCTGTGACAGTACTAGGAAGGTGAAACCCTACTCTTCCCCAGTGGATCAACGTTACCATTTCCAGTTCTAGGAGAACACAAGGGAAGACATTTTTCCTTCCAGAAAAGTAATTTTTAGTCCCAAAATCAAACCTGGAGGCCACTGAAAATTCTCCATGAAAACTGTTTTTCAATGGAAGCGGCATGAGCTTTTCCTCCTGTGTTACTTCAAGACCAGTAATATACCATCTTCTTCCAAAGTGCTGGAAAAGAGCAGAGTCCTCTTGGGTATAATAGAGTCTATATAGTCTGAGAGGGTAAAAAGGGCATTATTTTGGGACAGGGCTGGCAGCTAAAGAGGAAGGGTTCCTGATAGTCCCAGTATCTCCTTCTGATAAACACTCAATTGTAAAGGAAATCCCACTGTAAACAGGCAGATCCCAGCTCCCACGCAAGGTAAAATTAAACCATGAGCTGGAGGGGGTGAGCTGAGCTAACAACACAAGTCATGTTCTGGCCAAAATTCTGTGCTTCCTGCTTCCAGAAGGTAGAGAAATTGAACTGTCATATGAAAATGATTGCTCAGGCTGGGTCAGGAGAGTGAAACAAGGAGTCGTACCATTGGTCTGAATTGCTGATGTGTTGAAATGACGATAAATGAACAGGCAAATAGGCACAACATGTACCAACAGGCATTTAAACCATGCACGGAAGGATGGTACCCTATCCCCCAGAAATCAAAGGCTCTCAGTTTACAACCTTAGTATTCAGCATAACTTAGTTTATGTCAGTGTTGGCAATCGGTTTAGAAGCACGACTCCAGTGGGAGTGAGCAGCCCCGGCTAAACTTGGTGAGCGACATGGCACTCAAAGCGCAGCACGCATGGCCCAGGCTGAATGCTGGGTTTGCTGCTGTTCTTAGCTGAGCTGGGATTTGTTTTAATGGAAGTAGCAAAAAGGTTATGGAAAAAAAAAATAAATCCAAAAAAATAAAGTAAAAGTAACATTTAAAAAGCCAACCCCCCTGAGCTGGGGATGTTCTACTCCTGCATTACTGGTCTGAGCTAGCTTTTTCCAGGATAAAGAGTGTTACATAGGCTTTATATGCACATGCTTAAAGAGTGTCACAAAACCCAACACAAGGTAAACAAAATGCCAGGAAGCAGATTCTTGGGGGTACTCTGCTGTGCCAGCCATACACAGTTGTAGTGCATGATCCCGCTCGGTTACCTCGCGGGCTGAACTCCCATCGGACCTCACCTCATTTTGTGTAAAGAAAGATTTACTGGCTCTGGTCCTGAATAATGCTTAATTGACTCATATCAAAGAGGAGTTGTAAAGATTAATTAAAGGTTTGTGAAGCTTTGTGGCAATTCAATGATAAGTGCCATATAAAAAACTACAAGGATCTGAAAAGTCCTGCCTGTTGAGCTTTGAATAGTGGGCACAAATGAAGATGAGGCTCCACACCAAGCAATCTGGAATAAACCCACCCAAGTATCACACAGCTCTTTCAGTAAGCATGGATCCTCTCAGTAAACAAGACTAATGCCTTATGTAAAAAGTAACTTATGATAAAGACTGCTTTGCACCATGAATTCTTGACAGAGAAGCTGAGTCTTCAAACCTCAACATTCAAAGCTTTAACACAGTATTTCAGTATGAGTTTCCTAACGGGGCAAGTCAAAAGAGAACAGAACCACCCAAGCACTATCCCCATTATGGCACAAAACTAGTACGCACACAGGTATTAACTACTGGCTGAACTACTCTTATCTGCCAAACAGGCAAAATGCTCACGAGAGCCTTGTGTGGTGTCCCCTTCTCAGCCCACAGTATTGCCCTTAGGCTGGTTTGTGATCGCTGATGCCAGCCTCACTCCTCTCCTGTAGCTGGTTCTATCACCCAAGCCTTGGACTCCCATGTTCATTTCCAGTACTCCTTTACTAGTACCTACTTGTCCCAGACTCTTGCCCAACCAGCCCCAATTGCCATGTTCTCCTGCCAACATCCATTCCTGCCTTCCCACACACACCCTCTGCTCAGACGCCTCACCTGGGCCCGCTTCCCCACTGCCCTGGTCTCACACCTCAGGAGGTCAGTGCTGGAGATGCTCAAGCCAGGCAGCTCCTCCTGTGCAGTGCCAGGCCCCAAGCAGGGGCTAACCCTGCCATTCCCCCTTTGCCCTGTGTCCTGTGCCAGACAGCTCTGCTCACCTGCAGCATGTTTAGTGTAGGCAGAAAGAGCCAGAAGGACCAACACCATCGAAGTGCTCATTAAACAGACTTTTACATGGACAGGAGAAAGTACACAGAGGTCAGACTTCAACCCCCTCCTCCAGAACAGTAGGTCACCAGAGTTAATGGGGTTTTAAATAGGGACAAGAAATATCCAATTATTTTCTATATTAACTTATTTTTGGAAAAAGGCAGCTCATTGTGAATGAAGTTGCAGGATATAATACGAGGATGATCAGGGACTGGAGCANGTACACAGAGGTCAGACTTCAACCCCTCCTCCAGAACAGTAGGTCACCAGAGTTAATGGAGTTTTAAATAGGGACAAAGAAATATCCAATTATTTTCTACCTTAACTTATTTTTGGAAAAAGGCAGCTCATTGTGAATGAAGTTGCAGGATATAATACGAGGATGAGCAGGGACTGGAGCATCTCCTGTATGAAGACAGGCTGAGAAAGATGGGGCTGTTCAGCCTGGAGAAGAGAAGGCTGCATGGAGACCTCAGAGCAGCCTTCCAGTATCTGAAGAGGGCCTATAGGGATGCTGGAGAGGGACTCTTCATTAGGGACTGTAGTGACAGGACAAGGGGTAATGGGTTCAAACTGAAACAGGGGAGGTTTAGATTGGATCTAAGGAAGAAATTCTTTCCTGTAAGGGTGCTGAGGCACTGGAATGGGTTGCCCAAGGAAGCTGTGAATGCTCCATCCCTGGAAGTGTTTAAGGCCAGATTGGACAAAGCCTTGGGTGCCATGGTTTAATGTGAGGTGTCCCTGCCCATGGCAGGGGGGTTGGAATGGGATGATCTTAAGGTCCTTTCCAATCCCAAATATTTTGTGATTCTATAGCATGCAGATCCATGTATATGTACACACGTGTACCTATAATGAGTTGTAAAAAACAGGCTCATTTTTCTCCACACCATCACTGCCTCAGCTGATTAAAACAGAGCTGATGTGAAACACATTTTCCCGTGCATGTTATTGGCTTAACTGAAAATAAACAGCCAAAGAAATAAACCCTTAGCAATACATATCTTAAAGAGAATTGATGACCCATTTTCCTTAGGTTTGGAAATGCTCTATTTCATTTATCACAGGCTTTTTCCAAGTAGATACTCTACTAAATTGTTCCATGTTCTCAGAAGTGTTTTATAATATGCTTTTGAGAGTGCTACTCAGTGGAATAAGAACAAGAAGTGTTAGAACTATTTAAAACAAGAAAAACCTCAAGTTATTATTCTCAATTTTTCAATCTATGTGTGCATAAATCAAACCCCCATGAAATGATGCTAAAATCCCATAGCAAACTAAAAAAACAAATATTGCCACCAAAATTAATCCTAAAGGCTATAGTGGAAGAGGATTAGTGAAACAATTCACTGCATCTCCTGTAAGTCAGAATGTACTTGTCGCACCTCTGTGATGTCTATGCATGTGGTGTAGCCTACAAAGTACATGGCAACTATTGGCAACTAAAAGAAAGATGCATAAACCCCAGGAAATAGTCTCCATTTCCCAGCAGCTTATCTGAGTCCTTCCTCTGCCAGTCGTTTTGGGAGTGGATTTAAACATCTGTATCTAAAGAGCTAAAGCAACCCAAAAGAGAGCCCTCTGCACAGAGACAAACTGTGCTCCAGCTGTCTGCTGCTGAGCTGTAGAACCAGCCCCAGCTTCAGCTCTCAACACGTTTCCCTTGGCTGGGATGCTGCTCCACCAAAGGGGCTGACAGCACTTACGGAACCAGCTCTAGGGCAGGGCGAGAGCGCACCGCTACAGCTGGAGAGAGCAGCTAAACCCTGCTCCTCCTCCACAGTGATATCACACGCTCCTGTCCGCACTTGCAGTCACATGAAATGCAAAGCACCCGATATGTGGATGAATAACAATTTAAACCCACAGCGCTGCAACTAGCAAAGATTTCCAACTATTTCATACATCTGCCTGAAGACAAATCAAGTTAAGCGGCGACACAGCAGTGCTCGGGTCAGCACAACAACTCCTGATGTGCTCAGAACAGTATTTAAAGTTTCATATTTCCAAATTCAACCACAGACTGTGCGGAGGGAGTGAAATAAGGAAAAAGCAGAAGCAGCTAGCCTTGCCCTTCCCCCCACCCCCCCCCCCCCCCCCTCTTCTCCTT
>NDXB01008827.1:0-17709 GCA_002631895.1 Agapornis roseicollis
ATAGGACAAGGGGTGATGGGTTCAAACTGAAACAGGGGAAGTTCAGGTTAGATACAAGGAAGATGTTCTTCCCTGTGAGGGTGCTGAGGCACTGGCACAGGGTGCCCAGAGAAGCTGTGGCTTCCCAAACCATTCATATGGGATTCCATATGTTTTAGATGGCTACATTGCAGAGCTGGGATGAGCAAGGGAAGTGTGAAGCCTTTGACATCCACCTTTTCCCTCCAGGAAACCTCTGCAGCATCTTGGGCTGCACGGGGCAATGAACCAGGACGGTGAAACCCAGAATAGAAATGCCAGGCTGAAAAGTAGGGCAGGGAGGAGGGGATTACTGAGGAAAGGCAAGAATCAGGGCGTCTGAATGCTGCTTCCTTCTGTCTCCAGTCCCCTCGATACCTTCTCTTGCAAAACAAGAGACTTCTACCTGCAAGAATCTCTCCTCCAGGAAAGGTGGAATGGTTTTGTTGGAAGGGACCTTAAAGCTCCTCCAGCTCCAACCCCTGCCATGGCAGGGACCCCTTCCACTGGAGCAGCTTGCTCCAAGCCCCTGTGTCCAACCTGGCCTTGAGCACTGCCAGGGATGGGGCAGCCACAGCTTCTCTGGGCCATCACCCTGGGCCNCCTCATCCACTTCCAACCCCTGCCACAGGCAGGGACCCCTTCCACTGGAGCAGCTTGCTCCAAGCCCCTGTGTCCAACCTGGCCTTGAGCACTGCCAGGGATGGGGCAGCCACAGCTTCTCTGGGCCATCACCCTGGGCCAGTGCCTCAGCACTTGAAAACAGGGAACAGCTTCTGCCTCAGAGCTCTTAGGCAGAACTCGCCAGTTCTGGCAGGTTCAAGCCATTCCTCTTGTCCTGTCCCTGCAGGCCCTTGTCCCAAGCCCCTCTCCAGGTTTCCCATAGGGGAAGAAGGACCATGGCTCCTAAATTAATTAGTCAGGAGAAAGGAATGTGAAGCCGCTTCCAAAGAACCAAAGGAAATGCACATTATATAATTATTAATGCCCTACTGGGAAAGGGAAGAGATTTTCCATAGATAAGGGGAGAACCTAAAGAAATTGCACAACCATGGAATAAAGTTGTAAAAAACCTCTTCCAACCTTTCTTGCTCCAGCATGCCATGCTTGAGGCTGAAATACCACTAGTGATACAGCATGACAGAAATGGAGCCTTGCTGCTCCACCTCAGTGGTCCTAGCCCTGCTTCCTTGCATCATCCAGGCTACTTCGAAGCTCAGGTTTACATCGTGGATGTGTTTTAGGGTACACTGATGAGCTGGAGCTAGCAAGAGTGAGTAAGCCCAAAGCTGATTCTATCTTCAGTTGCTGGCTATAGGAAAACAACATCATATGATGCTCCGATATAGTGCTTCATCCACAAAACTACATCACTGCTCCACAAAGCCTAGGAGCGAGGGATCTGCAGGATGAAGCATCTTTAAACCCACCTCCAGTGCTCTCCAGGCAAGGTCTGAAGAGAATTTATGCTGGCAAGAAAGGGGAGAGGGTGAAACACGAAGCTGCTGTGGGATTTGAAGCAATTTAGCTCTATTGACAGAGCTTACTTGCTTCATCAGAAGATAAATCTAAGGAATTGGAGGACTGAAAGGCTGTAGCAAGAACAAGATAATACCGGGTAGATGTCTGTATGCGGAGCCCAACAGAGCTCCAGCAGCGGCTTTGCTTTGTCTGTCTCTCATCCCGCTGGTCCTCTGTCTTTTCCTCTAATCCCATCACAAATCAAACCCATTCTCAGAAATGTCAGCTCTTTGGCAACCGTTCCACCCTTGCTTCCAGTTTGCCAGGGATGCTGCGGGGCTTCTGACAGCTCCTGCAGAGACCCAGCACCTGCACCCCGGGATTCACACTGTGGGAGTGATGTTATTCCGGTAAAGGATGTGGAATCCTAGAATCCCAGATTGGTTTGGGTTGGAAGGGACCTTAAAGCTCATCCAGTTCCAGCCCCCTGTCATGAGCAGGGACACTTTACACTAGACCATGTCTCCCAAGACTCTGTCCAACCTGGCCTTGAACACTGCTGGGGATGGGGCATTTATCACTTCTTTGGGCAACCTATTCCATGGCCTCACCATCCTAAAAGGGAAGAACTTCTTTCTTATCATATATTAATATAGATATCATTATATATGTAATTCTGTTTCCTGCTTTCTGTACATTCCTATTAACCCAAAAGGTAATGCATGGTCCCAGCCTTGAGAGAAAGGACTTCAAGGAGGTGAACCTATAGTATTATTAAAGCATACGACACTGGGTATAACCTCCCTCTTCCCTTCACTTAAACAAAAGCTCTCCAAACACTTGCAAAGCTCCCACGTTTGCTGAGAAATGGCCACTCCATCCTTGTCAGCATCCTGGTGGATCTCTCTTCATCCTGGAACGCAAGCTGCGAATGGGCTAAAGAAGTTAGAAAATCAGAGACAGCACAGCCAGTAACAGCTACAGACCCATGATTTCTGTAACTGTGAACACATCTCAGCCTAAAAATACAGGAAATACTCTAATGTCAAGTGCAGATAATTGGGCAAATGCATGGGAATATGTAACACCCCAGCAGTAGCTAATTTAATGACTTCAAAGAGGAATTTGTCAAAGATTTCTATGTATGAAAGCTAAAATGATGAGTATCTAGGAACATATTGAAGTACTCAAGGCTACATATCTCTATAATTGTTACAGAAATCACAATAAATGGCAGCCTGCCCGGCCAGCTCTTCCCTCCATCCTCACTTTAGTGTTTGCTCTAAACATTACAAACCTTGGAGCAGCTTCAAAGCCCCATTTCAGTAAATCAGAAGCATTGCACAGGCACTATTTTCTCCTTCTTACAATGCCAGAAAGCTTTTGCTTCCCTCTCTTCAATGCATTATTCTTGGCGCTCAACTCACACTATTTATTATTCCACGAGTAACAGCAGCTTTCTAATAGGAAAACACATTATTTTAAGGTCCTGCAAGTCATCTTTTGGGATGTGGGAAAACCCTTGGACCTATTAGAGGCTTTAGCGGAGCTGTCGTTGTGGCAACTGGAGGCACTGACTTTTGGGGTTAAAGAAAACTGGAAAACACCTTCATAGTTTCTTTGAAAACCCATATTACCAGCACGGCCCATGTTGTTCAGTGGAAAGCCCCATGCAGTTTACAGTCTGGAAATGGAAAGGAATAGGAGGAACGAGAAGTCAGTGTATTGCCAAGGTATGGCTCTCCTTCCTGTGCCTTGTATGTGTTGGATAGGAAGTTGTAGAGAGTAAATGTTCCAATGGAAGAATTAATTTCTTATCAATACTTGATGCTGGCTAATTTCTTAATCCCAAAACCTTTGGGTAAAGGCTTTTTCCAGGGCTGCCCCTGCATCTCCTCCACTTGCCATTCCCATTAGGGCAAGAGAAGGAGATGCTGAACATGGCTTTTCCTCCTCTACCAAGACCAGGCAAATTTGGCCATGAGCTCTTCAGGTATTTGAGTACAGAACAGATTTGTGTTGTAAATATATTCTGGAGTGGCACAGGTTGTGCCTCAAGGCACCAGCTGATGTACTCAGATGATAGGAGGGAGGAATGCTCTTGCAGCTTTACAGCAGTGTGTTGCTCACTGTACTTGCATCGATACCAATGTGGTGGCTTTGGGATCTTCCACTTTTTTTATCTTTCAAGGTGAAAAGCAGCACTCTCTGTTCCCACTGGCTGCTCATGTGAGGATGCTGTATTGGAGGGGCAGCACAATATTCCAGCTGTCATTCCAATGCCAACCAGTGTAAGAGCTCAGGAATCAATAACTATCTAGCGACTGAGTTCTCAGCTGAGAAGATTCAGTCATTTTCTGGGAAGGAATCCAAGCAACATTGCAAACGTGTTTGGTTTTTCTTTCAGTAGCGCTGCTCTGAAGGAGAAGAATGAAAGCAGAAGATGGAACAGTACAAATCCACCCCCCAGCAGCACTGGGGACACAAACATCACTGTGATCGCATCCCTCTCAGTTTCCCAGACAGCTCTTGCAATAGTTTTGCAGTTCAGTTGAGCTTCACGTTTTTCATCTCCAGCTACATAAAACTCATGATGCTTTACCCCGTTCCCCTCACCCAGTCCCAAAAGACATAAATAAATCCCTATTTCTGCCACCTCTCAGAATGCTGCCTGCAAAGCTACCCAGAGGGGGAAAAAAAAAATCAATCTCCTTCCTAGTATTCCATAGTACATTCATAACAATTTGTTTCAATTGTAATTTATCTATTCTAAAAGGCGCAGAGGCAATGCTGGTCATGCGTGGCCTGATCCCACAGTGCTGCTCATACATCGGCCTTGAGGGTAGAGTTATTGACTCCTTTTGGGGCCAAGTGCAGCTCAAGGATCTTTCCATCTCAGCCCTTGAGCTCCTCTGCAATTAGATGTGGAAAATGGAAACTAAAAAGGATGTGAAAGCTTTGGTGAAGTGTGCTTTTCCTTCAAACCAACCCTTGGACCCTGTCTGCTGCAGACAGGAGATGGCATCCCTTGGGAGGTGGCATCCATCAGAAGATGGCATCCTTTAGGAAGCTGCATCCATCAAAAGCTGTAGGCAAAGCAACAAAGCACTATGTGATATTTTTTTTCATGTGTAAGAATGTGTTTGTAATGTAGACAAATAAATCTACATGAAAAGTTTGCAATTAAATGCTTTCATTTTCTATTATTACGTATTGGGTTGCTTAAAGCAAACTAACTTGTATATAAACAGAAGAGAAATACTCATTTATTCTGCCTTTAAACACACAAGGAGATACGTAACTTCATATAGCAAAGGATTCCAAATCTCTCTGCTGTCCATCTGATCTGTAACAGATTGTTCTGATTGTTCTGATTGTTCTGATTGTTGTGCAGGGCTGACTCTGTATTAGCAGGGGCAGAGTTGCCAAGGTGCTCATCAAGGAAGGAACCCAATCTCTTCTCTATTCTCTCAAGTGCTGAGGTCCGTCATGTCAAGCCACAATTTTCATTGCAAGTTACGCGATGCTTCTTTAGGTGGCTGTGAGAAAAAGACACAAGGAATCAAAATCGCACCATCAGCAGGGACTGGATTAACTTCAAGGTGACAGGGAAGAAAAAGGCAAATTACGGTTTTATTTGCAGAGCAGTTCCTGAGGTTTTGATTTGAGACACAAAAAGTTGGAGCTGACTCACTGAAAACTGAGTATAATTGAAGAAGATTGCTTAGAAAGGAACTGCAGGCTGTCCACCACAGCTCTTGGGCTGCTGTTTAGTGGTTTAAAAGGTCTGGGTGCTCAGTTCATTTAAATTGAGCTCTCCCAGCACTGCCAAAGCAGCAGCTAAAGACGTATTCCTTCAAAGTTAGTAACAGGTAAAACATCTTAAATAGATATATTTTAAAACGTTTAATTCTTAAAGCTATCTATTTTTAAATGTATTCTATGGGGACAAGTAGCACAGCTGATGGCACAGGGCTGATTGATAGCAGGTTTTACTTCAGTTTATTAATTTACACCCATGGATTATAAATACTTGGACTGTGCTCTTTGTGTGCTACTAAACAGTGAATGGAACTATAGGATTAATAAATACAGAGGTGGATCAGTCTAATAATGCTTACACACATTGCTGTGGTTAATATTTAACTGAAGGACAGGACAGAAAATGAGAGGCAGGTCTCTTGTTTCTTATTTCTTTAGAAGGGCTGTAAAGCTTCCCTTTGCTCTTCAGAGGTTAAATCACATACTGACTGGTTTCCACTGTGTTATATGTGCTTATTACAGATATGAAGCATATAAATCATTTATGCATAAAATGTATAATTTTTTGAAGCAATGATGTCAAAAGCATCAAGTCCAATTTAATTTGAAAAAAACAAAAATACACAAAACCATACCATATAAAAGACCACAAATAAAATAGATTTGTTTCAAATGTGATTACTGCTTTAAGTTTTGAATCAAGAAACTGTACTAGTAGACTTGCAGTATGATAACACCATTACAGAGCAGGCAATGTTGGATGGGGTTCGGAGCAACCTACTCTAGTGGAAGGTGTCCCTGCCCATGGCAGGGGTTGGAACTGGATGAGCTTTAAGGTCCTTTCAACACAAACCAGTCTGGGATTCTGTGATTGTTTGTCATCTCATATTCATAAAACCTTAATCTCCCAATGTCTTTCCAGTGCAAACCAGTCAAGTTTCAGGAATACAGCTCAACTAAACCAGACTGCTTTCTAAAGGTTGATTAAAAAACCTCCGGATGCAGAAGTATGGGTTCAATATAAGATGGAAAAATGACATTCTGATTAATGGAAATAAATGCGTATGGAATCTCTGTTACTTTATCCTGATGATAGATTATTAATTTATGCTTCAGATTCCACACACACTAAATGGGGTCCTGAGTGCCTAATTTACCTAAATTCATGTCATTTGGCTTCCGCCTTAATAGTAAGCAATGCATGTTCTGTCTGACATCCTGTTGTCACAGCCTTTTGTCTTAGTATAGGTCAATTTGGGCAGAAAAAAAGAATACATTCTCTTCCTTCAGTCCAGAATAGATATATCATCAGTATTGCCCCTTTTACATATCCACTGCTTCATTGAAATGAATCCCTATTCAAGGCATTTTATTCCTCCCAGTCAAAAAAAAAACCAGGTCGAACAAAGTAAGGAATTATTGGTAAAAATCTGTGGAATTACAACTCTTCTTTAGGAAATAATCTATTGACAGTAAATAGCACCTCCTTATCCCCCCAGAAAAAGTCAAGAGCAACATAGTGTTTTCACAATACAAAGAATGTAAGAGAGGTCATGAAAGAGACAGCTGTTAAGGTGGGAATTTGAACGGAGAAGGAACATTTTATTACTCCTTCCCATAACACGTCAGATACAGATGTGATATAGATATAGGAATGATTATTTCCAGCCTATTTTCAGGAGGAAAAGTGAGAACAGGCCAGAAAATCCTTTCAGGGAGTAAAGAACCTTGCAGGAAGCAGAGCTGGAACCTCCCGAGTTCAAGCTCCAGTTGTGTGTCCATCCCCATGATGCGAAAAGCCATGGTTTGGCAGGACAGCCATAAATCCTCTGCCGACGATCCCTTTGCCAGGCTGGATTTGTGGTAACTATGGCAACACCTTTTCTCTAGACCAAAGTTCAATGATTTTACATTTTTATGACCACTGCTGTTCGATTAAAGTTTACCAGGGTAGCTCCGTGCCAGCACAGAAAGCAGAGCACTGATAGCGAGGAAGAGGAAGCAACCTCATGTTAAGGAGGACTGAAGCGAAGAAAACACCCTGATCTGGTGGGAAAGCTCTGCCAAAATGCCATCCAGGACAAAAACAGCCATGTTTGGCTCTGCTTTCTTCACCTGCCTTTGCTCCTTCGTGGTGATTTGCGTTGTGTTGGCGAGCCAGCACTGGATGAGTAGCGAGGTTCAGTTTTTGGGCACTAACTCCAGCACTACTGTAAGCCTCACCTATGGACTTTTTAGTGGTACCTGTGCACAGTCTGTCGATGCAGGACTTCAGGTTTCATCGAAGACTTTCAAAGGTGAGTGGTGGTGTGCTTGGAAATGGATGGTGGCTTCTTGCTCATGCAGGTGGCGGATGTAGGAACCACAGCTCATTCTTGTGTTGATCTGTAGCTATAACGCTTTAAGTGAGAGCAAGGGTAACTATGTCCAATGGGCATTCAAGTGGTATAAAATAAGGCCCCTGAAAGCAGAGAAATGCTGCTGCATTCCTGCCAATAGCAATTCTTCAGGTTACCTGTGATCTTGAAACAAGGGAAAAAGACAAACCAAGAACTTCATGCAAAATTGAGTGGAAGTTCCAGAAGCTGTCAGTGAGGAAGAGAAAAGCAACACACACCGTGTTATTAAAGGCTTACAAAGGTACTTCGCTTCCCATTGTTTAAGATTTCACTATGTTAAATTGTTTGATTTAAAGCACTTTGCCACCTACTATCAAATTAGCATCACTTTTGTAGAAGGTTCTGTGAGGCTGCTGAAGGGAAAAGAACATGTAAAACAATAATTTACATAGATACAGTGCTCACACATGTGCCGGGCCTACATATTAATCACAATATTCCTTCTAGAGCATCTCATGCCAGTTTTAAGTGACATTATCAAACGTCACCATTTGGTTAGCATTTTCAAAAGGTATGCTTGCTCCTGTCTCTTTTTCTTAGGTTAGACTGTGAGTTCCAACAGAGCGTGTCATCTTTTACAAGGCCTTTCTTCCCCCACTCAGTGCGTGGTATTCAGTCCTTGTTACCATGACTGAGATGAGATTTGGAAACAAGGTGATTAGAACATTTCAGCAAGCATCCAGGAGATCCAAATGAAACTCTTATCTTACACTGATGGGCAACAGATCTTACTTTTTGTGCATCTTTGGTTCTTGGTGCTTATCCTCAATGGTAGAATTGTTATAGAAGAAAATGAATGTAAATGGTTAAATAATTAAGGCGGATGGAAGCATGGAGAGATAAGAGAGATGTAGGAGCATTATATGGGAATAAAACAAAGTTAAAAATAATGGGAAAAGCAGAAAGGGTTTTACCTAGAAAGTTGCCCCATCCCTGGCAGTGCTCAAGGCCAGGTTGGACACAGGGGTTTGGAGCAAGCTGCTCCAGTGGAAGGGATCCCTGCCTGTGGCAGGGGTTGGAGCTGGATGAGCTCTAAGGTCCCCTCCAACACAAACCAGTCTGGGATTCTGCAATGAAAGTTAAGATGAGCACGAAAAATCTAGTATGAGAAGCAAAGCATATCAAAAAGTGAAAGAGAAACAAGAAATTACTCGTAGCAAGTACAAATCACACACTCAGTACTGGTTTCACCCAGTTCAGCAAAGATTTACTTACCTCTATGCACAAGTAGCCCTACTGATGTGAAGACAAGCAGTCAGGAAGCCCAAAGGCAGATAAGCCCAAAAACTGTTGCAGGGATCCAGGGTTTGCACTCGTTTTATCTACCTTCCTGCACGACAAGTGCAAAGTAATAACGCCGGTATGCATGTGTGAAAGTGCAAAAAGCCATCCAGAAGGAGCCTAATGAAAATTTAGAAGAGAAAGTCAAACCATTTCAAAACATGACCTGTACTTTAAGAAACGTTCTCTTCTTGTAGGCTGCTGTGAGATGTCCCACCACAGAGAAGCCCCCAGGGTAGAGCACAGCAGACCTAAACCTCTGGATGGTTCCCACCTCCAAGCTCTTTCCCAACTCAGTTTAGTACAGAAAGTATATGTGTACAAACAGGAATCCACATTCCCACAGCAGCAAAGCTGTACCACGCAAGCCAGTTCCAATCCTAACTGTTAGGTTGCTATGAAAAACCTGAGCATAACAGTGTTGATAGCAAAACATATGGCATATATTAAGTCCCTTACAGAACAAACGCAAAATCACAGGTCAGACCAGTTTATTTATAATCAGATCAGAATAATCAAAGTCATTTTTAGAAAGGCAAATATGCATTTATAAAACTAGTTTATGTAAGGTTATATCTCCCCATGCCGGTTGACTTAAGCCCCAGATCTTGCACCATGTGGGCAGACTCTTGTTGGTTTTAACAGGGCTCCCATGAAACCAGGAGAGCTGATTGCAGGTATCTGGAGCATGTGCTTTGCTTTTGCTTGCACAGCAGCTAGTACAGCCCAAAGCCAGGGCCTGGGAGCTACCATCAGGTAGACTTTGATTGCAATTAATGACAAGCAATCAAAGACCACTTACATCAGGAAAGGATTTCAGTTTTATGTATGGTCTATGTGCATCTTATAGAATCATAGATTCCCAGCCTGGTTCGGGTTGGAAGGGACAGTAAAGCTCATCCAGTTCCAACCCCTGCCATGGGCAGGGACCCCTTCCACTGGAGCACCTTGCTCCAAACCCCTGTGTCCAACCTGGCCTTGAACACTGCCACAGCTTCTCTGGGCAACCCAAATCTTGGTGGTGATCGTGGTGGTTTCCCCCCACTAGATTGAGGCTTTTGTGCTTATCATTTATAAAACATGATCTCAGTTCTCACATATCCATTTAGGGATGAACAAAACAAGAGAGCTTCAGGAGTCACCGGTTGCTTTGATCAGCTGCTAAAAGAAAGTCATGCTTTATGAATAATCTAAATACGGATTTGCCCACATCCCTCACTAGTTGAGTTGGGCATATATCCAAGGTGAAATGAACTGATTTAATGTTAATTCTTAGGCTTTACACGATGCATGATTGTCACATATTAAATATGATTCTGTACATTCTTGAAATAGGAATAATACTTCATAGCACTGCATACATACTATTTTTTAAACTCAAATAATCACGTCCTCCTAAGACAGTAGAAGTTTTTCCTTTCGTGATACCCTTAAGTAAATGGATTGCCCATGCTATGGAGAAATGAAGTGCTGTGCTTTCTCTTCTCCAACGTTTCAGACACCAATAAGAGCTAAAAGCATCCTTTTAAATCACAGCATGATCTGCCGCTCAGCAAATACACCTTGGCCTTGGATTTGAGCTGTGCACCCTGAGGGTGTTGCTCAAATGGCTTTCTCATATTTGGGAGTGAGAACAGGAGAATGGGAATCATGAAAGAGTAAATAAAACATGATGGCTTTGGGATATAGATTATATGTTAGCAATAGCCCTGGTTAGCTTTTATTAGCAGCCATACAAAAGGAGATTATCAACAGATAATCTTTACAAAGACCATGGCTTATTCTTTTGGAAGCCACAGCATTAAAGGACATATCTGACTGTAAAGATGAAAGAAAAACAAAGGAATAAGGTTTCTGGTAGTGTACAGTGCATGAAATGCCTACTCAGGGTAGCCTCTAACAGACTGCCATGAATGATCATAATAGAGCGATAAATCAAAGCGATTACTCTGGAAGCTCTGTGGATGAGCAGAATGATCTGGCAGAATGTATAAGTTATTAAATAACCTAAATCCTTATAGTCTTCATTAGCTGCTTTAATGATTTATCTCAGAAAGGACCCACCTATGAATGTCATAGTCTGTAAAAGGGCCTAAGCTTTGCTTGTTTACAAGGCAAACACGTAAACGTTGTGAGCAAGCTGCAGGAAGAGGCACACCCAGAGAGTCCTGTAACATCAGGATTCATCCCCATGTTGGCAACCAGCAAGACCAACAGCACTCAAGAAGCCCTTGAAATTTGCTATAGCAGAGAGGAATCTGTTCATGTTAACTTTTAAAACACATAAGAAATGCTTGGAAATCGGTGGGATTTCATTATTGTTGTCATTGGTTTCCAGATGTGCTGTGGGAGCTCCTGGAAAGTAGAAAGCTGAGTTCCACTCTGGGGGGTTTTGTTTGGTTTTGGGAGTTTTGGCTTTGGTTTTAAATGAACAACTCATTGTGTATCATAAGTGATTGTAGACATCATAAAAGCTGCCAGAACAGCACTCTTTAGAACACACTTTCAGGCTGGCAACTGGACATCAATCACAATCAGGTCAGTAAAAGTTTGCAAAACTCCATCCATCCATCCATCCATCCATCCATTCATCCATCCATCCATCCAAGAGTTAAAGATGAAAAGACAATAAACAATAAGGAAGAATCTGAAAATTAAGGAGAGACCTTGGCAAAGGCAAAACCTTCTGCTTTCATTGTGGAATTAGGTTGTTTTATAGTGATGCAGAGGTTATCCAGCTGTGGGCTACTACGAATCCCATTCAACAGATCACTACTGTGGAATCCTTCAGTTTGCATAGACTGACGGAATAACACCCCCTGAGCTGCGGCTCCCGGTCAGACATAGACAAGCTCAATGAGGGGGAGCAGTAGGTACAGCCAGGCAATTGTGGAGATGTTCTGAGTGAACAGAATAAGTGAGGCTGCCAGAGGGAAATGACACAAACCTGTCTGATTCAGCCCTAGATTTATTTCTTGAGCTAGGCAGTGCCCAAGCAGTAAAGCTGCTTCAGTACAAGTGCATGCTACAACCAGCATCATTCTCCCTTCCATTTAACTGAGTGATGTCTCCTGAATGCCCGTTTTTCCTATTCTTCTAGGACAACTGCTTAAATTTACAACTGATTTCCATAACACATCTTTACCTGCCATTTTCCTCAAACAGAAATCAACTTCTACCAGCAATATTATACAAACGAGAGAGAAGCTTTCCATTTATTTCCAATAGCTCCTTTTGTTATTATTTTCTTTTTATGGGGCTTTCACTATTTTTCCTGCTATGATTTCTCCAACTTATGCTCTAACTGAATACTTTGCAGTAATGGCTTTGTAATGACAGCTACAAAGGAAGGAAGTTTTCCTATGCATGGCTGTCTATCACACACCCATTTGAATAGAGCTTGTTATAGCATACTTGTTAGAGGGTAAGGCAGCCGCATGCATGTTATAGCTGCCTTTTCAAGCTATAAATTAAAAGGAGAATAATACATTCCAAAGCAGCTGTACTGCAATTACAATTTGAGTGTATTGCACTCACTTAGCAGCATCATATTAAATACCTATACGGACTTAGGCCAAAACAATAAATTGATTACAGTCCTGGAGGGATTGACTATGTGCCTACATATATATATACACACATATATATATGTATGTATGTATATACACACACATAGCCATCCAACATATAGCTACAGAAACTACAGCATGCAATAATCTATGTGTATTAACTGTAGTTAGCTAAAGGAGAGGCACCAGGATGCTCAGCTCCTGGACACGTGGCCTCAGCCTTGAGAGTCGGAGCCCAAAGTCAGGGTTGAGCCCACATCCATCCAATGCCAAGCCCAGGGCCACCGGCCCCTTGGGACCCACAGCACTCTGTGCACCCAGTCCTCCCAGAGAAAACAAAGCAGGAGTTGCTCCTTGCTTTCAAAAGACTGAAGCAAATACTGCCTCCAGCTATTCTTTTTCTGCAGGACATGAAGACACACATATCTAATCAGGATACAAACACCAGCTCCGCCATGCCTCATCTGTCCATAAAACATAGAATCCTGGAATGGTTTGTGTTGGAAGGGACCTTAAAGCTCATGCAGTTCCAAACCCCTGCCATGGGCAGGGACACCTTCCACTAGAGCAGCTTGCTCCAGGCCCATGTGTCCAATCTGGCCTTGTTTGTTCTACAAATTCAGGCTAAAGGCTTTACTGGGGTTTTAGAAGCTGTTCCCCTTGTCAGGTTTATTCCATATGAGGGGGACTGCTGCTAGATTAGAAGGACATAATCTACAGTTGGAGCCAAGTTTTAGAAAGGCATCTGTACAAGTTGCCAGGCATCTCAGGAACGATGGGCAGAGGAAGAACTGGTTTTCTGATGTGATTTAAGCATAAGATTCCTGTCTGGCCATGTCAAGAGGAAAGATCTACAGAAGGATTACAGAAAAGAAGTTTCCTACTCAACCGATGCTCAGGAAGTTTGTGTGCCTGCAGGATGTTCAGCCATGCGCTTCTTTCATCTTAAAGTATCTTCATCCCATTATGGATTCGGGTTCAAGTGCCATGTCCAAACCTATTGCTCCTTCTACATCTCAGTCTCTACAGATCAGCCAAATCATTATTATTAGCTTTTAATTACAGCCATGTCAGTAAGCCATCAGTTCTTCTGAGCCCACCAGACTGTGCTGGGAGGCAGATTATCAATGCTAATCCATTGTATTTCAGTTGCAGATCACCTGAGCAACACCAGTGCGAAAAGCATGATCACAGCTATTATTGTGATCCTGGTCCTCAGTTTACTGAGTTCCCTCCTAAGCTCTGGATTTACCTGCACTAACGCTGTCAGTAATCCCTACCAGACCTTTTTGGGACCTATTGGAGTCTATACCTGGAATTCCTTATGTGGTGAGTAAAGTGTCCCATGGTGACCACTTCCTGCCCACCATATGGATGAATATTGAACTGTCATCAGTTCCAAGATTATGAAATACATATATGTGTGAAAAGAAGCACTTGGAAAAGGATTCAGTTTAGGTGGGTTTAGTTTTTAGCTGCCTCTGCTGGGATACCTGGAAACTATCTTTTAAACACCAGTAAAACAGTATTATTTACTTGAAGTGGCACCATCAACCAGTAGGAATCAGTGTTCACCAGCAGCAAAACCAGAAATGAAAAAACCCCAAACAGATACAGCATCATTTAATGCATGATGCACACTGAGAAGAATAAGATGACAAATACATAATGAAACTATAAAAGAAAAACATGCACTAGATGTGATTACACTGCAGTCTGTAGCCTCTTTAAGACTTTACGTCATTATTTTATGGTATTTGTAGCATGTTGGTTACTGGGTTACCTACATACCAAATCAAGCCTCTAAGGTCTAATCCATAAAGTGGACTTTAGCTTCATTTCTGACACGTGTTGAGTCAAACACATCTGCAGCAGCATTAACACCGGGATTTGGTAGTTAGGAGGACTGAGTCATGGTATTTCCTTCTCTAAAATAACACTCTCACAGATCAAAATCAGCTTTAACATTCCATAAGCAGAGAAAATAAAAGGTAGAGACACAGAGCTATTGGAGATGTGAACCCTGTCAAACAGGTCCCTGGTGTAACCCCTCATTCACCCAGGAGTGCTCCCAATGCACCTTCCTACCCTCTTCACCTTGCTATGGCAATGACTCCAGCTCTCACTCTCAGTTTGTCTCAAGCAGATTTTGTGTTCCTCTTATTTTGTGTTTACAGTTGGAAAACTTTCTTTGGAGACATCCGATCACAGCATCCTTCAATATGAATATCCTGTCCTTCAAAAGCTAGTCAGGCCTGAAGGCGCTTCACTGGTGGAGCTGGAGCTTGCTCTCCTTGAAGCAGCATCCTGTGCTTCAGCCACACTCTGTGAGCTGCCTTTGCCAAAACCATACCTTGGTGAAAGGGAATCACACAAATAAATGTAGTTCTAATGATAGCAAGTGCAAAAGTGGGGGTGTGAAACCCAATCCTTTCTCTCCAACCATGGCTAACACAGCATTCAAAGATAGATGCTGAAACAGCTGTGGGTGCCTCGAAACACAGTGAAAAAGGTGTGGAAAAGCCTAAGTTTAACAATCATTCAACTTTGACATGAGCAGATGAGCAAGTTGCTTGTTTCCCAAGCTCAGGGCCCATTACACAGCCTGAATCTGCAAGCTTTGACCTGAAGTGAAAGGACTATGGGCATGCCAAAGTAAATACGAGTGAGAAATTAAACCCCCAAATGCATTGACTGAGGACTGTGGTTATGTTTTACTGCCCTATAAGAGCTATGACCTGGAAGCCTATTTTGCCCCGGGCACATCTTTGTAGGAGTTCATGCATCATTTGATGTGTGAGTGCATCTTGAAGGTTCCTAATTCTCCTGCCAGATGACATGAAAGTCCAGTGTCGTCCTGAACAAAAACCCTGAACCTGTTTCAGCATGAACATGTGTAGGAGGGTGAACCTAGAGGGGGAGGAACACACATCTTCTCACCAATGGTTATGCCTGCTCTATGAAAGCAGGAATATAAAAGCATTATTTAGCTAAACATCAACGTAACCAAACTTCTATCATCATCATATATTTCTATGGCCAAGCAGGATATTCAGAAGGCGATAGGAAGTAGATCCAGAACATAGAAACCCAGACTGTTCTGTGTTGGAAAGGACCTTAAAGCTCATCCAGTTCCAACCCCCTGCCATGGGCAGGGACACCTTCCACCAGAGCAGATGCATCTCATTTTGGCTCATTGCAGTGTCATTGAATAATCTGGGTTGGAAAGAACATGAGGTCTTTAAGCTCTTGAGCAAATCTGGGCCAAACCTGAGCACAGACCAGGTTGCTCAGGGTTTATCCNCCAGAGCAGATGCATCTCATTTTGGCTCATTGCAGTGTCATTGAATAATCTGGGTTGGAAAGAACATGAGGTCTTTAAGCTCTTGAGCAAATCTGGGCCAAACCTGAGCACAGACCAGGTTGCTCAGGGTTTATCCAGTTGTGATAATACGCACTTCATGAATTTGGGCTTGTACCAAATGGGCATTCTGGAAATCACCCAAAGGGTGAATACACTGTACTCTTCAGCACTAAATTCAGTGCTAAACAATTACATTGAATGGCCTTATCTAAGAATATTCAGTAAGAATCCATTCATTTTAGCAGAAATTATAGTTGCCAGTGTGAAAACACCCGGTAGATGCTATTTAGTGGGACAAAAGTTCTTTAAATGCCCTCCTGTTTTACTGATGGAAAACTCTAGATTAATCTTTGGCCTACTCCAGGTATCCTAACCAATTCAGGTAGGCTGTTTGCAAGTAGCTACATAAGTATTACTACAGCTTCACCTCTAACATTTGTATTTATGTTTTCTAGGAATCTTCACACTTATAGCCATGATACTTTTCCCTGTGAGCATAGAAGAAAACAGCCTGTCTGTCAAATTGGCCCAAGGATGCTTTGCTTTTCTACAGACACATGAGGGATCGAAGCACACCTATGGATATTCATACTGGATCATGTTGCTCATCATTTTTCTGAACATTGCTTCTATCATCATCATATACTTCTATGACCATGCGAGATATTCGAAGAAAAAAGAACAGGAAAGACCCATTGAAAGTGCACCAAAAGATGTCATTCTGTTTTAGGGAAAAGAGGGTGCAAAGGAAAATGACTATTTAACACGGACAATAGTGGCTGATCATTTCCATCCAAACTGAATTGTGTATATTTCAATTAACAAAACAGCTTATTGTGTCTACAATGCAATTTGATTTTATCCTTATGCTGGATATTAGTGTCATACTAACACGTTTCCATTGGTAAACATGCTGCCTACGCACCTCTGAGTACATAGGGACCAGAAGGCACAATGCCAGCGCTGTCCCATAGGAATGGACCTCGAGCACCTTAGGGCTCTGCTCTTCCCCAGAGGGATCACTGGAAGGGTTTCTGCTTTCCATACCACTGCTATCACCCTTCCCAAGAGGACTGCTGCCTTCTTGCCCATGCAGTGCATGGGTGAGTTCCCACTTCTACCTTCTGGATCTTGCTGGACCAGATCTGTGGTGGCTGACCCGGCTCTCTGCAGGGATGCACCAACATCACCATGCCATAAATGCGCTTCTGCTTTGCCCTTGGTGTCTGCATGGGAAGGACAGAGACATTGGGTTGTGTATGTAATTTAGGATCCCAAGGGGCAGAAATAGTGCAAACACCAGGAACACTGGGGATTGGTGAGACATGGTCACCAAGGAATTGGTGCTCCATTTTGTCCTTAGGAATCTTCTCTTGCTGGTCCCTATGGCACTACCCCAGTGTCTGCAGGCAGGATTGCAGGCTCCTGTTCATGGGCAGGAGTGTGAGCACTTGAACAAAGTCACCTTTGCTCTGCCACCTTCATACCAAACATCCCAGCAGCAGCAGCAGCACAGACCCTGTCCCATGCTTCCTTTGATGGTGCTTTCACCCAAGGCTGGGATAGCAAAAGGATGTGCCATAGCCTACAGGAGAGAACACAGGAGCCCTATAGCTGGAAGTTATTACTTCGAGAAACATCAGCAAAACCCTGTTTCCAGCTGTTGACAGCAAAAGGCAAAGCTGCACCTTGAGCAAGGCTGGCCATCTGCTTCCCATCTACTACACCAGACTGTCATTTTGCCCCAAGAGATAAGCCAAATAGTGGGCTTTAGTAGTGATGATTTATGACTAGTAACGTCCCTGTGCCCAGATTAGTTAGTATCATAGAATCCCAGCCTGGTTTGGGTTGGAAG
>NDXB01008828.1:2382-31008 GCA_002631895.1 Agapornis roseicollis
TTTTTTTTTTTTCCCTTTTTTTTTCTTTCTAATTTATCCCGGGTTTCGGTTTATTTTAAACCCCTTCTTCCTAACCCTAAACCTTTCCGCTCGGCCGATCGCTCCCGGGCCGGTTCTCCCACCCCCTCCCGCCCTCCCCCCGATGCCGCCGCCGGGCCCTACGCGCGAACGTACAGGCCGAACGCATGCCACGCCCCCCGCCTCCTCTAACCACGCCCCCTTCCCCCCGACAGACAGCCCTCTCCTCTAGCGCTTTGGACACGCCCCCTTCTGACCTCTGGCCACGCCCCCAGCGGGGCGGGTGCGCCAGCGGTCATGTGGGGGAGCAGAAGCGGCGCGGTGGCAGCGAGAGCACGTGGAGCGGGGATGGAGGGAAGAGGGGACAGATGGAGAGCCTGGGGTAACGGCGTCCTGGTGCACAGGGAGGATCATGCGAGAGGGGCTGACCGGGAAGCGGCTGACAAGGAGTTAAGAGGGGAGAGTGGACCCGCACACCGGGCAATGGTGGGGCTGGGGCACGTGTGGGAGCCCTGAGGGACAGGGTGGATGTAGCAACTGAAAGGGAGGACTGGGCACTAGGAGACCCGGGACATCACAGGTAGAGTGGACCTGGAGGGAAGACGTTGTACTAGGAGCCCTATGACCCAGTGTAGGGGATGGAGGGGACTCCAGCACCTGGAGCTGTGTAGAACAGGAATGGGCCAGACACCAGGAGCACATGGCTTGGGCTGGGCCAGAGGGCTGCTGCCCTGGAAGGAGAGCAAAAGCAGCAGGATAAGGGAAAGGTGGTACCCAAAGGCCAGGCGATCCTTCCTTTTTGCCCTAGGAATGCCCCTGCTGCTCCTGCCAGGTCAGCCCTGGCATGGTGTGAATACCACACAGTGTGGCACCAGGCACCCACAGAGCAAGGGCTTTTCCTGTGGCACCAGAGCAGAGTCACTGGCTTCTTTCCCCCAAGTGTAGAGGAAGCCATGGGCAGGCCGAGATCTGCAGTAAAGCCAGAGAGGGACAGAGGATGGCAGCCAAGCTGCCACTGCCCCACAGCCAGCCAGGCCCGTGCCAGTACTGCCAGCACTGCATTCACCCCTCAGCAAAGCTCCTGGCTGCCAGACATCACTCCTGAAATTCTGGTGGAAGCCAGAGGCAATGCCAGAGAAGAGTGGCCCTGAGAAGACAGGTTGTAGCTGGAAACCACAGTGAGAAGCAGGAAAGGAGCCAAAATGGGGCAGGAGAAAGGCAGCCCCTGCGTGTTTGTCTCCGGAGGCTGAGCAAGCACCCTCCAGAAACCCAGCTATTACAAGGCCTGTCATGCAGCTGTCAGGCTCCAGTGCTTTCCAACGGTCTCTGCTGCTGGCATCAAACCCCCTCCCAAGGGCCTGCATCTCATCCCACCAGTCCCAGCCTTAGTAGGCCTTTCCCAGCTTGCTACGTCAACAAGGCCCTGGCTGCTCCCACCAAGGCCAAGGGAACGAAGACCACAGAGCTTGGTCCAAGTCCCACCTGCTATATCGGTCAGAATGGAGCATTATGCAACCTCTGGCTGGCAAACAAAGAGCTGCTGGGAGCGGCAGCCCCAAGCACACAGATGTTGGCTGACCCTGCCAAGGCCACCCTGTTCTGCCATCAATCGCATCTCTTCCCACAGCTTCAGCTTCAGAGCAAGGTCTTTGCTGGGTCATGGCCTTGCTGGGTGGCTCAGCAGAGCTTGGAGCAGGGATGGTTTGGGATCTCCCCAAGGGGAAGCTAGTCATACAGGTATGGCTTCAATTACACACCATTATACACCCATTACAGGTGGATTTTAAGCAGCTGTAGTGCCTGCAGCTCCCATCCCCAAAGCTGTCCTGTTCTTCCTTTGCAGATGGTGACCATGCATTGTCTTCCTGGCTCTGCCACCATGTTGAGCTGGCAACAGCAATGCTGGGCTCTGTCACTCCCACAACGGGCAGCTAAGAAACACATTTTACCCAGCAAGGCACAGTAGGCACCAGCCTGAGGGTTGGTTGGTGTGACTCGGGAGGAAGCCAAGCCACCAGTTTGCCTCTGTCAGGGCAGGGTGCAGGGTTTTGAACCCACTGGCAGCAGTATCATGGCCAGGCCAGGCACCATTGGCAGGTGGTGGAAAAGAGCAGGAACACGTCCCACATGCAGAGTTGTTACCCAGGCTCTGCAGCTGCAAAGGACCTGGTAGGTCACCCTCATGTATCACCAGCATGCAGGGTATTATCTCCCACTACAACCAGAGCATCTACAAGGAGACCTCCAGGTCTGAGCTCTGCTCCATAGATGCAAATCTATCTCCTCACCTGCGTTCAGGAGATGCCCATTTCTCTTCCCCTGCCAAGGAGCCTGTGAGTAGCATTTCCCATGCAGTCATCTATGGTTACTTTATGTCTTACCCTTTATCTAAGATAAGTGTTTATTAGACCCAAATAATGCTTCATTACAGGCAGGTCATAGAACTGCTAGTCATGATTTGTGCCATGGAAGCAGTGGCTGAGACAGAGGCTCATGTACAAGTGTCCATCCATCACCTAAAGCCAAGGATGAGCTTGGGAAGCTGCATGATAAGCTGACACACATAGAATCATAGAACGGTTTGGGTTGGAAGGGACCTTAAAGCTTGTCCAGTTCCAACCCCCTGCCACAGGCAGGGACACCTTCCACTAGACCAGGTTGCTCCAAGCTCTGTCCAACGTGGCCTTGAACACTGCCATGGATGGGGCACCATGGCATGGGGTTTCACACGAAAAGAGGGAAGTAACTTAACAAAGCAAGGGATCAACCAAGCAAGGTCTGGGTCTCACTGCAGCAAGGTGAGGGGCTGTACACACAGCTATTGATTTTTTCAGTCAGTGCTGTGGAAGCTGTGAGTTGAGCAAATCTCTCTCCTGTGCCAGAGCTGGGAGAAAGGTAAGAATTGCAACACATTCCCAGACCATCCCTGTCTCCACCCTCTCTGTGTCATCTCATTAAATGCCAGCTGGAGGGTGGGGTGATCCCTCCAAGCAGCGGTGCCTGGCACTGCCATGCCATAACACACCGGAAAAGGTGAGGCACGCCCAGCCCAAGGGACATCCCTCCTGCTTGTATTTACACGCTGTAAGGGCCATTCTGGCAAGTCTGTGCACTTTTCTTGGCCTACATATGTTGGGAACAGGGTGGGAGGACAAAGGGATTGCAGCAAGCTCCGGGCAAGCTAATCCCCTCATTGGCATGCAGTTCAACACGCGTTTAAGCTTCCCTCCTGGGTCAGTTTGCTGCGCTGCTCCTGGAAGGTGCTGGTGGAGCAGCCGGGCTGGTTCGGTGGCATGTACTGGCCTCCCCGGCCTTGCTCTGCATTGCTTTTACAGCACTGTGCTGTATCGCAGCATCACAGGACTGCGGCTGACAGACCCCTAGCAAAAAAGGTGACATTCTTGTCCTGGATCTTGTACTGGTAGATCTGGACAACATCCTGCTCCCCCATCAGCTCCAAGGACACTCTCCTAGTTATTTTAATCTGCAAAGGGAAAGGAATAGGAATATCATTCCTTTGGCTACCCCAGACACAGCACCCTCACCCCCCAATTCCTCTTGCTGGCCTGCAGGGAAGGGAGATCAGAAGGATTACTGATTAAAAACCTGTCACACCTGCCTGTAACCAGTCCCTTTGCTGGCAGCCCCTGACTAGAGACAATGCAGTAACGAGGTCCGAGTGACCCAGCTGCCCTCCCAGCCCAGAAGCAATCACTACAGGTCAGGCTGAGATCCACTGACACAATCGCCTTGTGTCTAGTTGGAACTGGATGAGCTTTAAGGTCCCTTGCAATGCAAACCGTTCTATGATTCTGTGACAGTTTGAGGCAGCTTCTCAGAGGTAGGATACAGCCTGCACTGCAGCTGCCATATAAACTCCTTCCAGCCTCCAGAGATGATGACGTCCCCGGTGGCAGGATGTCCCTGACTATCCTGTGGAAGCAGTCACAGCCAAAAGAGCCCAGCTGCTCCATCAGATCCTAGTCATTGCAACAAGGCTGCCTGTTAGTTCTTAACCATGCTACAGCATGGACTGTCTCCCATGAGGTAGAAAGAACATGTCTCACCCACCCTTGGCCCTGCAGGCAGTGTTTTATGTGACATTACCATGTGCCACCTCTCCATGCTCACCAATGCATTACCTGCCCGTGAACATCCTTGCAGAAGCCGGTCACCAGTCCCTCTACCCACAGGATCAGGTCACTGTGATGACACAGGGAGTTCACAACCAGCTCGTTTTCCTCATCTTCGGAATCCTCGTTGCTGTGAACCAGCACCACGATGTTGCCCTGGAATGAGAGCACCAGGTAGAGATTAGCCCCTGGCTGATTCCTAATCCCTAATCAGGGTAACGAAGAGGAGACAGCAATGAGAGCTTGTGAAATGCCATGCTAAGCTACTTAGACATCCCTAGCACAGCAGCTGGTTCTGAGCTAAGTCCACAGAGATTATAAACAGCAGATACATATATAAAACTCTGATACAGCTTGCTATCCCTATATTGTGTGTACATATATATATAACATACAGCCTAAAAATACATCAAGCCTTTGTTACGAGATAGCTGTCTAGTTAAACCAGTCCATCAGGCCACACTAATGGCAACTGAATGAATTCAGAACAGCTACATAGAGACATGGCTGAACGGATGCAGACAGAGCTGTAATGCTCAAAGCTTCACAGCTCTCACAAGAAGCAAAATGCTTCCCCAAAGCACCACCACCTCTATTAAAAATACATCCCAAGAGTCTCTGCCTCAGCCCATGCAGGTCACCAAAGACTTAAAATAACATGAAATTCCCAGTCAATTAAAATGTACTTTGAAGCTTCAGAACTTTCTTAGACGGAAACAGAAATGTGTTAGTGTGATTTGTCGTCTTTTTTAGCTGTTTTGGAGGTAAATATTCTCAGCAAGCAGAACATCCCTTGTCAGCATTTACAGCACAAACACCCTGGCACCATATGAAGTGCAGGATAACAAAACCTGACACCATCTACTTTATTTCTCACTCAAGTAGAGAGAGAAGTGGCCAGGGTGGGGGATGCTGCAACATAAATAGCAACGGATGGATGTGACTCTAAAGATTTTTGGCTGCAATGCTCTCTAAAGTTAGCACATAGCTCACGAGAGCTTTGTAGAAGTGCTGCATTGTCATATGCCCTTAGAAAACAGCCAAGTGCAACACACAGCAACAGTGAAGACTGGTGGAAGCAGATACTCATGTGCCTTCTGAGTGGACCTTCATTTCTGTCCCTTGGGAAACTCATCAGCCTCTTGCTAACTTTGTAACCCATTTCCTTCCCTGCTCTCCCACATGCACACACACACAGGTGTGAGCAGAGATCTCTAGAGAGTCAGGAGCTATAAGAAACATCATTTTGCACCTCACATCCCTGCTCACACACCAGGCACAGCTCTTCTCTAGGCAGCATCTCCTGGGAAACCAGTTGCAAAGGACCCTACACAGGTACTTCAGGGGCTAACAACTCCCTGCAAGTGGCCCTAGAGCAATAATTGGAATTTCTTGGATGGCCAAAGCCTCTCAAAACCTCATCATGCACAGGTGGACAAAATAAAAAAAGGCAAGCTGTGCTCCAGAGGCTCTTCTGTACACATAGCATACAGGACACTGCATGCAGAGGGAGCAGTACCTTCAGCTGGGAGCACACCACGACTCTGCAGTAGTGGATGAAGTCCAGCACTGCTACCGGCGTGGCACCCAGGCTGAGCAGGACACTGAGGTCGTCCACCAGCAGCACGGGGCCCTTCCAGGAGTCACTGCTGGCAGGAGTCAGGGACACCTCGACGAAGTCAAACAACGCTTTGAGGTCGGAAGTGCTCTTGCTGGAAGAGAAGAAGGAGGTTTCAAAGGGGGTGGCTCACACATGCACGGCATGTCCCCCTCAGCAGCTGGAACCAACGTCTTCCCTCACAGGGAAGAACTTCTTCAGATCTTATTTCAATCTGTGCCAGTTTCAAGCCATTCCCCCTTGTCCTGTCCCTACCTGCCCGTGTCAAAAGCCCCTCTCCAGCTTTCTTGTTGGTCACTTTAGGCACTGGAAGCTGTTCTAAGGTCTCCCCTAGAGAGAGGAGCCTTCTCTTCTCCAGGCTGAACAGGACGAGCTCTCAGCCTGTCTCCATAGCAGAGGTGCTCCAGCACTTGGAGCATCTTTGTGGCTTCCTCTGGACTTGCTCCAACAGCTCCAGATCCTTATGTCAGGGCCTTAGAACTGGATGCAGGACTGCAGGGGGGTCTCACCAGAGCAGAGCAGAGAGGGAGAATCCCCTCCCTCGACCTGCTGGTCACGCTGCTGGTGATGCAGCCCAGGACATGGTTGGTTTCTGGGCTGCAAGTGCACACCACTGGGTCATGGGGAGCTTCTCATCAGCCAACACCCCCAAGTCCTCCTCAGGACTACTCTCAATTCATTCATCACCCAGCCTCTGCTGGGTGATGAATGGAGTTTTCCCTGACATAGATGCAGGTCCTTGCACTTGGCCTTGTTGAACACCAAGAGGTTCCCACGGGCCCAGTTCTCAAGCTTGTCCTGCACTTGATCCTGCCACATGCCAGCAAGTGTCACTCTCCCAGACCCAAAGGGCTACATGATCCCATAGTACAGGGGTCTGCAGAGTTTCAGTGCCTGCCTTCACTCTCACTAAAAGCTCGTTCACCCCAGCACGAGTCTGAAATAGCAGAGGGCCAGAAGCATCCATGGACGCATCAAGTACATGGCAGTCCTTGTTCCAAAGCTGGTATGCCCTTCTGCTCTCATGAGACCTCACTTGGAGTATTGTGTACAGTTCTGGTGTCCTCAACATAAAAAAAGACATGGAGCTATTGGAACAAGTCCAGACGAGGGCCACGAGGATGGTCAGCGAACTGGAGCACCTCCCATACGAAGACAGGCTGGGAAAGCTGGGGCCGTTCAGCCTGGAGAAGAGAAGGCTGCGTGGAGACCTCATAGCAGCCTTCCAGTATCTGAAGGGGGCCTATAGGGATGCTGGGGAGGTACTCTTCATTAGGGACTGTAGTGACAGGACAAGGGGTAATGGGTTCAAACTTAAAACGGGGAGGTTTAGATTGGATATAAGGAAGAAATTCTTTACTGTAAGAGTGGTGAGGTACGGGAATGCATTTCCCAGGGAAGTTGTGAATGCTCCATCCCTGGCAGTGTTCAAGGCCAGGTTGGGTAGAGCCTTGGGTGACATGGTTTATTGTGAGGTGTCCCTGCCCATGGCAGAGGGGTTGGAACTTGATGATCTTAAGATCCTTTCCAGCCCTAACTATTCTATGATTCACCAATTTAAGAGGCCTCAGTGGGCATTTTTCTATCAGATCATCAGGCATGGAGAAAGCGAAGTGGAAATAAAAATGAAAGCCAGCATCTTTAAAGCAGCGCTGTTCTTTTGGATGAGAATGTAACTCAACACAATTAAAGAATAAAGCTTCTTGGAGTTTTATTTGACACAAACCTGTTTAGTGCTGAAAACAGTTTTTCTCTAGACCAAAAGCATACTTCGCAATGGGGATGGGGATCAAAATCGCTCTAAAATGCTGGAGAAGGGAGACAGAATCCCTCTTTGAGTAGCAGAGAGAGGCAGGGCTGGGCAAGCACAGCAATGTGCATGGTGATGGCATTTCCCTTTACTTGAGTGTGCAGCTACCAAGTCCTAGGGCCTCAGAGGGAAGCCCAAAGGGAGCCTGGTCCAACTGGTCAGGTTTACCTTATAAACTGAAGAGGACTGGGCTGTCCTGACTGCTCCTCCTGCTCTCCAAACCAGAGGTCAAGGCAGGACTTCAGGCCTTCCAAGAAGACAAGCTGTCCCCGTTCTTTGGCAGCTGTCAGACTGACTCCCTCGAGAGAGGAAAACACCATGTTGCAGAGCAAACAGCTTTGAAGAAATGGTGTAAACAGAACCAAGCAATCAACAGCCAATTTTTATCAAGCCTTATCTAAATGTGCGAATAAAGTCAATGCTTCAGGGGGTCCGGTGCAGGGGATGACACAGGCGTGTCACACGCAGTGGCGTACACATTTGTTCTCTTGTATTTCACCAGGAGATTAACAAAACAACATTACTGACATTTGGAGTTCAAGCATCCTGGAACTGCTACAGGCTGCCCCAAGGACCCTGCTATGAGCAATTTCTTTGCCCTCCCTTCTTGAGCCTTTGGTTTTCAGTATCTACAAACCATCACTGTGGCAATAACACTCCCTGGCACAACACAAGCACCTGAGCAAGGCATAGCTTGGATTTAGAGAATGCTGTGGGCCGGGCACCCCAAAACATGCACAACACCCAGGAGAAAGCAGCATGGCTAGGGCTCCTATGGGAAACAGCCCCGGCCCTGACTCCCCTTGGGAGAAGGAGGAGACTGTGACAAACTGCCTGGCTATGTGGTCATGTGCTTCTTCCCCCACTACAACCTGATCTTTATTTCCTGTAGCTCTGCTCAAGTGAGAAAAACACCAGTGCTGGTGGTAATGGATGGTCTGCTTATGATGACTGCATCTGACTCAAAGTGAATTCAGGGAGACAGATAACAGCATGATAGCCAACGTGCTGTGCAACATGCCCTTCTAACCACTGGTCAAGGGCTGACTTGAGCCAAGTTTGCAAAGCAAACAACTAACTTCTGTAGCTGGGATGCAAACACGATTATGAGTCAATTATCTTGCTCTGTAATTAGCAGGCAGCCCAGGGCCCATGGAGCTCTCCTACACAGCACCAGGCTGCATGCCACAGTCTCCCCTGGAAAAGGGACACCTCCTAAGGTTACTCCTTGAGGTTGAAAGATTCTTTGCCACAACAGGTTCTCAGTAAGTGATTAACAACACACTACAGATTGAAATCTTATGTGATATAAAAGTTGTGCATATATAATCCTCTAGACATAAACCACTGACCAAAACTGAGATGAAGTCTGAGCACCTAGACTCCTTTCTGAGAAGGAGTTTAGAAAGCAAGAGGGTCATTTCTGATCCTCATGACTCAATGGGAGAGTCTCCATGTAATAAGCACTCAAATGTTCCTTGCCATTGAATCTTGTTAAATCACTGTTGTACTTTATAGAATCAGAGTGGTTTGGGTTGGAGGGGACCTTTAAGCTCACACAGTTCCAATCCATTACCACGGGCAGGGACACCTTCCACTAGACCAGGCTGCTTCAAGCCCCGTCCAACCTGGCCTTGAACACTGCCAGGGATGGGGCAGCCACAGCTTCTCTGGGCAACCTGTGCCAGGGCCTCAGCACCCTCACAGGGAAGAACCTCTGCCTCACATCTAAATCTCATTTCTGTCAACTTAGTATTTATTATTAAACTTTGTGAAATTGCTGGTTTATATCAATAAATACATTGATAGGTCTTTCTTGTGAGTGAAGTCTGTTGCTCCATCCACAACAGGTCGTGACTCAAACTCAAGCTGAGATTTCCTCCTTTCAGCCCTGCTTGATCATGAGACTGACCTCGAGAGCCATATGCTGGGCACATCCAGCTCCAATAGGGAAAGCCCTGGCAGAGCTGCAGCAGACATGCTGAAGACCCCAACTAGAGACCTAGTTCATGAACTTCTCTCTCATCCTTCTTTCTTTCACCAGCAAAGGCTACTTTTGCCAACTATTCTATAGCTCCTCAGCTTACCAGTAACTGCATCAGTCCACCTTTCAGGGGAAAATTTAGTACCTATTATTGACAAGATCATACAAAGTTATCTCATGTGCACTATCTTAAAACCTCAGCCAAACTGTGCATTTCCCAGCAGGAGGAAGTGCAAATGTGCTTAGCTTTCTGGTGTGGGTTGCTTCCCACATTTCACAACAGGACTGTTGTTTCTTAAAATGGAACCAAGGAGCATTAATGCCAAGATTCACAGTGTCTCAGCAGCCTGTAAATAGGGCTGTTGCACAACGCAGCAGGTAGGTGGACAAGATGGTGAGATAGATGGTTTAAAGACAGTTCAGGAAGGGTTAGCTCGATGCAGTATTGCTTGACAGGCAGAACTGGTGAACAGGGAACCAGAAACAAGGATCCTGAGAAAGCAATTCCTATACCCCCTGAGAGAAGATGTTCCTCTGGGATGCTGTGAGGTTCTGAAACCTCTGAAAAGGATGGTTGAGCAGGACTGGCCAGGAACAGAAGTCCCAGGGCAGGAGCTTTTGCCTTAAGCCAGGACTGGCTTCTGCCTGAATGCTGAAGGAGCACACACCAGTAGGAACTTCTTCAGCATCACAGGAAACACAGATATTTGCTTATTTTCTAAGCAATTGTGCTGGGAGCTGCAGGACATTTAAGCCCAGAGTGAGTTGTCTAGCAAGAGGCAGGTTCGAAGCATCAACTCCCCCATGATGTTAAAGCACTGAACAGAGAGAGCTGTGCTTGGCACTGTCCCAACACCTTCTTTTGAAAAGACCTTGGAAGTTTTCCAAGCATTTCCCAGTCCTCATGACACTCCTGAGAGCCACTGGGCTCTCTATGCTCCCACACAAGAGGGAAAGGCAGGAAAGCGATGTCCATTTCTGCCTACTGCTTTCTACTTCCATGTTTCACCTGCTTGATCTTCCTGTTACTCCAACATGAATATGTAAGTACCAACATTTTTAAGCCCTTTTCTTCTCTTTATATGTATACAAATATATATAAAATTATTGTAAAGCCACACTTTAAACATCTGATCAGTGAGACAATCCCTACAAAGGGCTGTGCTCAACTGCTTTGTCAGAGCATTTCCACATGAGGACCTCCAGAGAGAAGGTCTGGGTGGATAAGGAAGAGAGCCTTTACAGCAAGATTAACCCACAGCTCCTGCAAGGCTTATCAGCTGCCACACGTTCAGCACTCATGAAAGAAAAGAGATTTCCACTGCTTTCCTTCCCAGCTGAAACTCAAGAGGGAGAGATCTTTTCATCAGAGCTGGTGCCAGAAAATGCTGTCTACAGCAATCAGGAAACAATGGATCAGAGGCAACATCTTCCACTGTGGCCAGGGGATACTCTGACAAGCATCCTCAACTAGCAAAGGCTGTCTGACATGTGCCCACCTCAGATACAGTCTTTAAATCAGCCCGGAGCTTGCCCTTCTTTTTGCTGGTCTTCCACACATGCTTCTGGGAGGAAAGTGATCCCACCTGCCATGCAAATCAGGGAAGGAGAGCCTCAGGTGTGGCACCTGCCAGCACTTCTGGACATATCCCTTTTGTTTTCAAGCATCTTCTCAATGAACAGCAAGTGTTGCAGCAAACCCTTGCCTCATCTAATCCAAGTTGTCTCTTCTCTTTTCCTCTTCTCCCAGGCAAGCCAGGAGCAGTAATTCCCAGGAACGAGACTCTTGGGGAGTGCAGGACCCTTTGCTCTCCCTGCCATACCTCCCACTAGCCCCAAGCCCAGCAGAGGCAGATGTGGGCTGGAGGCAGAGGGATTTAGCTTTTGCAGGTGACATTTGCTCACTAAAAGCATGCCAGAAAGCAGGGCAGGAATGGGGAGCTAAAGGAAGCCTCTTGGGCAACTGCAAGCACACACGATGGCAAAATTTCCAGCCAAGGACAGAAGAATCTTTATGTGGCAGGCCAGGAGCAAGGAACGGCCAGCAAATACTTGACCTACCATTAAGTGTGGCTGGGCAGCACCACAGTCTCACAAACCTTATCCCCTCGTGAATTTTTGGAGTCCACAGCCTTGAACTGCTTTGCTACAGCAGTGACTAAGTTCACTATTAATGTCAGTAACTCAGAAACTGATCTTAACTTTTCCCTCAGCCATTTCTTCTGGCACACACAAAATCTCTGTACTTCAGATCAGCAAGAAAACTGTTGATGACAGAGAGAAGGGCTACAGCATGAGAGGAAGGCCGCCAAGGGCAGCGTCCTTGTACATAAGACCAGGAATTTGATCTCTTCAGTGTCATGTCACGATGTTCCTGGGTGGACCCAGCAAGTCCAGTCTCATTTTCCAGCTGGGGAACCATGTCCCAGAGAGACAGCACTGGATGGAGACCTGGAGGCACCCCACTGCAGTCATCTTCCACAGCAAACTTCTGCTTGTCTCACAACTAGTAACCTCTGGAAGCAGCACATGAAGCATCAGAACAGCTTGAAGACACTGGAAAAAGCACTCAAAATGGCCAACGGCCACCTTCCTGACTGCCACAGACACTACACACATTCCTGCTGCACAGCCACACTGCTGCAGAACATCCAAACAGCATGCATAAAGCAGCCCTGAAAGCTTTCATTATCCCACAGCCCACACTCCATTATGGCTGGGAGCACACAAACGTTATCTCTGGCAATCTGTCATTTACCCATCAAGCCCAGAAATGCTTCTGAAGCAGCAGCTCAGCATGACTGGAGCTGCGAGCACCATGATGGAGCACAACTGTTCTCATCCATCTGGGATGCTGCCAGCCGGGCAGCGTAGCGGCCCTCCAGCCTGCCAGAAGTGACATCCCTTCAAAACAGAACCACTGCTCAGAACCACAGGCCAATTCATTAGGGAAAGCAAAATATCTGGAAGAGAGAACTAGGAAAGGAGCATGTGAGGCAGCGGTCATTAGCTCCAACAGCAAACACAGCCGGGGTACAAAGTGTGACCATCTGTGACCAGGCAACTGACCAAGGTCCCTTCTCTAGTACAACTACCTGCAGGGGCAAGCAGAGGTGACCAGGTGATGTGTGAGCTCAGTGCTGAGGCAGGAGAGAGGGCAACAGGCAAGAGGGAGACCAAATGGGGACAAGCATGTTTTTCCTTCAAAACAAAACATTGTACAAATGAAGGTGGGAACGCCAACCTGGCAAGCAGCCCTCGTGCCATTAGTCTTCCTGCCACTGTGGCCCAGCATATTCCCTACAAGGACACAGCAAATAACATTAACTGTCCCTCAAAATGAAGTGCAGATGCTCATGAAAAAAGCCGGATTTGCAAAAAAAAAGGAAAATTGTGAAGCCAGCATTACAGAGGCAGTACAGGCACAAAAATCCAGGGAAGCTTTTTCCTGCAAGTAAAAATACACCACTGCATTTAGCTAACACATAAGGAGGTGGTTCTGGCCTGGTAAGACCTGGCAACACTATAGGGAAGAGCACGTAAGGCAAGCATTACTTCAACTGTGTGTAAGTACTTGGTATATTTATATATACACCAGGTACTGCAAGGACCAGATCTACCAAACATCACTGTAAAGATCACAAATTACGACCCTCGTTCCAGGACCCTTTCTCCCAGGCATGGGACCATCCAATTCCCAGCAGAAAGAAGAGCATTGTGAAGGTATGAAGTTCTTCCAACTGCAGTCTTTCCGAAGTGCATAATCTGACAAGAATGATTATGAATGGGAGATTTAACCTAGGAATCATAGAATCACAGCATAGTTTGGTTGTAAGGGACATTTAGAGTTCATCCAGTTCCAACCCCCTGCCACAGGCAGGGGCACCTTCCACTAGACCAGGTTGCTCCAAGCCCCATCCAACCTGGCCTTGAACACTGCCAGGGATGGGGCAGCCACAGCTTCTCTGGGCAACCTGTGCCAGGGCCTCACCACCCTCACAGGGAAGAACTTCTGCCTCACATCCCATCTCAATCTCCCCTCTGTCGGTTTAAAGCCATTCCCCCTTGTCCTGTCACTACCTGCCCTTGTCAAAAGCCCCTCTCCAGCTTTCTTGTTGGCCCCTTTAGGCACTGGAAGCTGCTCTAAGGTCTCCTCAAAGCTCCCCTCAGGCCAGGTTCTTTGGAGGAACTACAGCCTGGTCCACTGCAACTCTCCAGGCCAACACAGAGAGTCAAGCAGCTTGTCTTGAGCTTGTCATGGAGGAAAAAAAAGTGGGAAGACAGGATGGTAATTTGGTGGGGCATGCAGCTCACCTAACTGCAGCATGACCCAGCTCAGGGTGCTGCCTGGAACTGGGGTTTGCTGCAGCCATGTAGGTGACATCCCTGCTGGTCTCCAGTAGAGATCTACAGCAGCAAATTCTTAAGCAAGTTTAAGAGTGACATGACCTTGCTAAAAACCACCTTTACTGAGCCTGATGTGTTCATTTAGGCAAAAAAAGGATTAAAGCAAAGACCCTACGAAAACTCAGACAGATATAAATAACTGATGTTAGGACCTCCAACTCCTCGGAGCTCAGGAAGAATTCACAACTTACCACACGCGCACCTGTGAAGTTCTAATGTAAGACTGACTCAGACTTGAAACCAACGGGACAGGGACAGCTCACCACAGTGGCAAATTTAATCACCTCTCTGCACTCCCTTGGGCAATCTGTATTGTTCTTCTTATCACCTCCCTTCATGTCAGTAACCTTTCTGTTGAAGCATCAGCCTGCACATGTGCTGCAGCTAATCCTCACGTTCTCTCCCTTCTCAGACTCTTCCACAAGGGAGATGACAACAGCACCTATTAAAAGCACACACACAAGCTGTGCACCAGGAAATTTCATCACATTAGGAAACACACCAACATACACGATTCTGCTTTTAGAGCAGGCAAGGATCCCATACTTAACAGCTGAATCTTCTACCTACACTGGTGGCTTTGTCCCACTTCCTGTCCCTCTTAAGTTCCCCCCAAGATTTTCTCCTCTGCAACACAAAGGCAGAACTATTGAGTGCTCTAAGAGGCTGGTTTGCTCAGCAGTGGGGAATCTGCTCCACTGGGCAATCACATGTTGAGTATCTGCTGTGAGTTAAAGCTCCACGTGGAAATGCTTTGTTTGCTCAGACTTCCAATACTTAAAGAGCCCACAAGAAAGCTGGAGAGAGGTAATTTACAAGGGCAGGTAGGAACAGGACAAGGGGAAATGGCTTTAACCTGGCTGAGGGGAGATTTAGATGAGATGTGAGGCAGAAATTCTTCTCTGTGAGGGTGCTGAGGCCCTGGCACAGGTTGCCCAGAGAAGCTGTGGCTGCCCCATCCCTGGCAGTGTTCAAGGCCAGGCTGGACAGGGCTTGGAGCGCCTGGTCTAGAGGAAGGTGTCCCTGCCCATGGCAGGGGGTTGGAACTGGATGAGCTTTAAGGTCCCTTCCAACCCAAACCATTCTAGGATTCTANGCTGGACAGGGAGCGCCTGGTCTAGAGGAAGGTGTCCCTGCCCATGGCAGGGGGTTGGAACTGGATGAGCTTTAAGGTCCCTTCCAACCCAAACCATTCTAGGATTCTATATGATTGTTATTTCACTTAACTTAAGTCTGAGCTCTCAGACCATTGATCTGCTTTTACAAAGTCAAAGCTGAGTAGTAGATAAAATGCAATTGCTTAGTAAGCACCAAAACTCAACCCCCATTTACAGTGGGAAATAAACTGTTATTGCAACACCTGGTTCTTCAGCACCTGTAAGTCTTTATAAGCAGCAGCATTGCTGGGATTTCCAGCAGAAACAGAGGGAGGACCAATTCAAGACCCATCCCTTCAGATCTGGAAGGTCACCTGGACTTCTCAACCGGAGTATTTCACATCTGGGCACCACAGAAAAAGCTGAGAACTGCAGTATAAAGCCAGAGCTCAGGCTGACTTGCTGACACTGGGAATAACCCTGCCTGCTTCGTTTCCCTGTTTCCTTGTTTCAAGATACATATAATCCTTGCCTGACTCACTAAGGGAAAGAAATCCATTTGAATGCATTCAGCATTTGTGGCTCCTCAGATGGCTCAAACTGATGGCTTGGCCCACAGGCACAAAGAGGCATACAGGTATTCTTATGAATCTACAGGAGATTCAGCTCAACACACTTCATCACATCACAACACAACCACGGGACAGAGCATAAAGTCACCTCAGGAGCTTCCATGTCATACAGCTGGTGTGTCATGCAGGCGCAGAAAGGCCCATAGGACACAAACACCATGGCATTGTTCTCCCCAGAGCCCTAATGAAACTACATCTACTAGTCTGGGCCTGCCTGGGGAATACTGATCTCCAGAAAACATTTATAAGCACAAAGAAAGCAAGCAGCTGTTCAGCTTTCTGCCCTCTCTGGGGCAGAGCCCAGTGGGGTCCTCACACTGAATCTTACAGCTAAGTTTTTGCCCTATGCCACATCCCTCCTCCAGTGATAAGTGCTCTCCTACTGCAGGACCACCACTCCTGACGTCCCCATCGAGATCTGGAAACATTTGCTCACACGCAATTCCCATTCCCTGCTCTCATTTCTTTCCATCCAACAGAAACTCCCTGGACCTGTAATTATTAGCCTACGCAAAGAGACTTACCAGCTTCTGTGCTATGATGTTATAGTGACTGAAGGACTGCAGCAGCGCCACAAAGCAAACCTTACAGCCAGCTGGGAGGGAAGACAAAAAGACACGTTATCATTTCAAATTTGCAAGGAGCCATTATCAAAGAACATAATCCACAGCAGCTGGGCTACCAATCTGTCTGGAAAGTCCTTGAAGTGAGACAGGTCACTTGCTCATGGCTGGGCTTTCAATTTTCACCTTTCTGTAGGATTTCCACGTTAGGGAAAATGTTAAGATCAAAAGGAAAAGATCAAGAAAAAATTACATAGAAAAGTAGGAGGCCCCTTTTCTGTTTCACGTCATCTTGCCCAGGGATCTCCTGGCACTGTTTGCTGGTATTACTGCAAAGAGGCCAAAGGCCAACTGTGAGATGAACTACTGAAACCAGTGATGTGCCAAAAATCCTCATTTTGGCTCTCAGAGAGCAAGTGACCTTGACTGGAAAAACACACAGAACAAGCAAATTTGACACTTAAATATGATTTTGGAAAACCCAGAATATGACAACCTGATGTTATGGTTTGTGTATGAACAAAATCAATAGTTGTTTCCCCCTGCCAGAAAGCAGGACATAGATTTCAAGTGAAACAAGCAGCAGAGCAACAAAGGGATGTGGGGAGACTCTAAGGCAGGGCCTTGGCAGGGCTGTCCTTTTGATACATGGATTTGATGGATGAACCACTCAGGGAATAAGGAATTGGCTGGGTGGTTACAGTCAAAGAGTTGCAGTCATCAACCCAATGCCCAGGTGCACACAAGTGATGAGGGGCATTGGTTAGGGGGCTGTTGTTGTTTAACATCTTTATAAGCAACACAAACAGAGGGATTGAGCACCCTCACAAAGTTTCCAATGACACCAAGCTATGTGGTGCAGTCGACATACTGGGGGGAAGGGATGGGATCCAGAGGGACCTGGACAAGAAGAAGTGGGACAGTGAGAACCTCATGAAGTTCAACATGGCAAGTGCAAGGTCCTGCACATGGGTCAGGGCAATCCCAAGCACAAATACAGACTGGGGGAGACTGGACTGAGAGCAGCTCTGAGGAGAAGGACTTGGGGGTGTTGGGTAACAAGAAGCTCCCCATGCCCCAGCACTGTGCGCTTACAGCCCAGAAATCAACTGTGTCCTGGGCTGCATCACCAGCAGCATGACCAGCAGGTCAAGGGGAGGGATTCTCCACCTCTACTCCACTCTGCTGAAACCCACCCCACAGCCCTGTGGCCATCTCTGGGGCCCCAACGTAAGAAGGACACGGAACTGTTAGAGAGTGTCCAGAGGAGGCCACAGACATGCTTTGAGGGCTGGACCACTTCTGCTACAGAAACAGGTTGAGAGAGCTGGGCTCATTCAGCCTGGAGAAGAGAAGGCTCCAGGGACACCTTAGAGCAGCTTCCAGTGCCTAAAAGGCCCAACAAGAAAGCTGGAGAGGGGCTTTTGGCAAGGGGAGGTAGGTCCAGGACAAGGAGGAATGGATTTAACCTGACTGAGGGGAGATTGAGATGGGATGTGAGGCAGAAGTTCTTCCCTGTGAGGGTGCTGAGGCCCCGGCACAGGTTGCCCAGAGAAGCTGTGGCTGCCCCATCCCTGGCAGTGTTCAAGGCCAGGTTGGATGGGGCTTGGAGCAACCTGGTCTAGTGGAAGCTGTCCCTGTCTGTGGCAGGGGGTGGAACTGGATGAGCTTTAAGGTCCTTTCCAACCCAAACCAATCTAGAATTTGATGATTTTGAACTGTTCACTCTCTCAACAATCTGCTCTCCACAGGTCTTCCTGCAGCTCACACTGTTCCATTAACTAAAATGGGATAAAGCTATAGCTGAGGATGTGGCAGTTATGGGGGCAGGATGCTCTCTGGGTAGCACTCTAAGTTTCAAGTCTTACAGGTACCAGATTTCCTGGGCTTGCTGCTTTGCCAGAAGAAAGCTGGAAAAGTCTGTGAGTCCAGCACTCACTCTGCAGGGGCTGGTAGGTTACTCACAGGTGAAACTGTTAGCAGAAAAGCAATTAGGCAACTTGCCAGGCTCTTTGTTTCTTTACTCACAACCAGCTTATCTATTTGTTAGTTGTTCATGATAGCTTTAATTACATTATAAAACACCTAGCTAGTGAAGGAATTGCATCAGCTCCTACTGTCAAATGCCCTGTGATTTACAACATTCACTTCACTAATGATGAAACAAGGTACACAGACATTATGGGATGTAACCAAAGACACAGAACAAGTCTCAAGAACAAGTCAGGACTGGGATCCATAAATCCTGATCCCAAAGCTTTGCACTAATCTAAGAATCAATCATGCTCTCCAGAACCACCCTCTGCTCACATAGAAACACTTCATACTGAAGGAACTTCCAAGGAGATGGCAAAGGCAAACCTTTGCCTTGGACAGTCCTGATGCTGACATACCTCTGAGGTAGAAGGAGAGGAAATGGTGCACCAGGAAGCCGCCATCTGTTCTGGTGTCTCGTAGCAGTGTGAATTTACCCTGAAAAAGAAACAGCAAAATAACTTAACAGCACAAACTGCTCCTGGTTCCATCTTGGTAGACAAGATGTCTGCTCAGGCATGGGGACACTCTGCAGGTACTAGTCAGAGAAAGAAAAGGACAAGCAGCACTACAGCTACCTAGACGTTTAAAGAGGGATGCCAGCACATCCTCCAGACACAGCCCACAAGAAAGCATCAGTAGCTGTTGAGTTCAATGATCTCCAAAAGATGTGCCCACCAGCTGACAGCCCTGGTGCTAGACTGAGACCACTGTGCTCTGTGCTCACCAAGAACCACCTCCTCAAGTGGAAACACAAAGCTGGTACAGAGTACCAAGTATTCAGGCACCTAGTGCTGGACACCAGCATCATGAATGGCTGGGAGCCATTTCCACCTCTTTCTGCTCCAAGTGGCATAGATGGCAGGCAGACAACAGCCACCCACTGTTCCCTGTCCATTCTCCTACTGCCATGGGCAGTATCACCTGAGCGCTCAAAATGGCAGCCCTGCTACAGCTGCAGCTTCTTCTGTCCCCAGACCAGCCTCCCTGTCCCCTGTTCCAGGGTTACCTCAAACATGCCACGTTCAGAGCAGAAAACTGTATCCTCAGAATATGTGTACTGGAGCAGAGCTCTCTGCACAAAGTATATACCTTGTTTTGATCACACAGGAAATTAATTCAGTTCATCAGTGCATTCTTGTTATCAGTACCAGCCTCATCAAGGCATTTGTTTCCATTAAAACCTTCGTCAAGATATTTCTTTAATCAATACAAATCATAGAAGGGCTGCTTTTAATCACAAAGAACTTATCAATGCACTTTTCTTTCCAATCTATCAGAAGAAAAGGAAAAGCCTTTTACAGCAGCAAGCAATATACCCATATGCAATTCACAATCCATCAATCAGTTAACTCCCCACTGCCCAAAACCAAAAGCAGTGTTAATGGAACAGCAAATGCTGAACACAGCTGTGGAGAATGCAAAGCAGAAGCCAGGGTAGAGAAGTGCTGCTCTGCCTTAGCCAGAGAGCTCTTTCCCACCCAAAAAAAGGGGTTTGGCTCTGTGGCCATTACAGTAACAACAAGCATCACCCCAGTGAGCAGCAAACTGAGGTACCTGAGCTCAAACGTTCAGAGGTTTATCTTCTGCACAACTTCATCCTCTTCAACATCTCTCTTCCCCACAATGGCCCTCTGCAAGAGCAGACCCTGAGTCCCTTCCCTCACTTGCTAAATCTCCAAAGCCTCTCTCCTCTGCAGAACACAGCAGGATGTTAACATTCAGAGCATACATTATTTTGGTTTACAAACCTTCCAGTTACAAACCCTTAAATCCTGTCAACCCTCACTTTGCTTGTCACACTGCAGATGCTCATGCAGCACTCAAACCTCTTCCTTTCTGACACTTAAGATGTCAGTTAGACAGGGGTGGAAGTGTCCAAACCAAGTATCTCCAAAGGCAGCAGCTCCACCAAAGTACAGCTGGTAGAAGGAAGGAGGGAATAAAGAAGAGAGGGAGGGAGAAAGCAAGGAAGGGAGGCAACAGATCCAGGAAACTCCTGCATCCTGCTTGTGCGATGGCACATCTCCCCCCCCACCCACCCCAATCCTCTTGGCTGATCTATGATTTCAGGAATTCCCATAAGCCTTGGCCTTTGTGTAATCAGTTGGGTAGTGAAGTGTCATTTCCCAGGTATTTTGTCACAGCTAAGGAGGGAGGTACAGACCACACCAGGGACTTCTGTTCTCTGACCAAGGTGGGAGCTGACAGCAGGGATAATCATAGAACCCCAGAATAGTTTGGGCTGAAAGAGAGCTTAAAGCTTATCCTGTTCCAAACCTCTGCCATGGGCAGGGACACCTTCCATTAGACCAGGTTGCTCCAAGCCCCGTCCAACCTGGCCTTGAACACTGCCAGGGATTGAGCAACCCCTTACTTGTTGGCCCCTTTAGGCACTGGAAGCTGCTCTAAGGTCTCCCCAGAGCCTTCTCCATGCCCATCTCTCTCAGCCTGTCTCCACAGCAGAGGTGCTCCAGCCTTTAGAGCATTTCCATGGCCTTCTCTGGACTCACTCCAACAGCTCCACATCTTTCTCATGTTGGGAGCCCCAGAGCTGGATGCAGGACTGCAGAGTGGCTCTCACGAGAGTCCCCTGACAGCCTTAGAATACTCCTTCCCTTGATCATAGCCCAAGCAGAATGGTACCACTGTCACCAGTGTTTTGTTTCTAGTAACTACAGACTTGGGTTGCATCCAGAATAGAAATCTGATAATGACTAAGGCCAATTACGTTGTGAACCTATAAAGAGTGGTCCTAAATGAGACCCTCTCCCAGCTCACAGTGGGCAGCAACCAGCATTTCGCTCTGAGGATGATGCCTCTTGGAGATCACAAAAGCTCAAGTTTGCCATAATCAGAGGCCTGTCAGCGAAAGACAGGACCTGGGCTGATTGATGTTCCTCCACTTCTTGAGACTCAGCCCTCCCCCACTGAGATATGCTGAGACATTGGACGTATTTCACTGACTCTCAAGAGAAATTCTTAACAGCTTCCCTCATGTTGTTAGATATGTGTGTACAGATTGTGATAGCAAAGACAGTAAATTCTGCTGTCAGACTTTGTAAGATCCACCTCAAACCTGGAAAGTATTGCTAAATGGAAACTGTGTATGAATTCCCTCTGTGGTGAAACTTGTAACTCTTTAGACGTAAACTGCTGACCAAGCCTAAGACTAGATCCAGATGCACTTCTGCTCTTTCAGGAGTTTAGAAAGCAAAGGGGTCTATTTTAAAACTTGTTACTCAACATGAGGATTTCCCTACCTTTTGGGCCTTTGGCCTCTGTGTCAGCTATTTTTAGCTGGATTTTGCCTCAATTTTTTCTTTATATGCTTCATCCATGTAGTAAGTAAGAGTGAACCTTGCAATCAAATTCTCTTAAGTCATGCCTTTATAAATCTTATTAAATCTGCTCTTGCTGATACCTTTGATGGCCACTCTTTGAGCAACTCAAACCCACTAATTTCTCCACAGCTTGTGGCCACAGAGCTATTCCAAAGCCTTTAACAACTCCAGACACAGGCCACAAATACAGGAATCAAGGATCTATCACCCATGTTGACACAAGGAGGAAGTCCTGCAAAGCCAGCAGGAATCTGCGAGGATTTCCAAAGTCCACACAGCTCTTGCACACATCCCCACAGACCAGGTCAATCAAATTGTTTAGCAGCTGGCTGGAAGCAATCAGATCCATGGGGGTCTGGGCAGTGGGCAGCTTCCCCTGGCTGCCAAGGAAGAGGAATGCTGCTGAGGAGCTGGTAAGCCCTGGCCCAACCACCAGGACCTTGTTTGTTGGCAGGGAAAAGACCCACAGCCATTTCCACCATGAATGCTCAGTGCAATTCTCTTCCCCTTTCTTCATGTCCTTCTCAAGCCCAGAAAGATGCTGCTGGGGATGAAGCACTTGCAAAGGCAAAGCCTTCTTGTAGCCCCTTCATCCACCTGCCTCAGCCTGTTCCCTCTTGCTGTTAGGCTCTTACCACCTGCAGGCTACACAGCAGAAGCTGCAGCTACTTGTTGGAAACTGCCAAAAGTCCTTGGCAGGGCAGTAGCGGGTGTCACCAGCATTCAGCAGTGACACATCAGATACACCCACACAGGCGGCAGCTTCATTCACCTGCCAGCCCTGCAGTGAAGGTGTTTGTCAGAACTTTGAACATGTCATAAGCCAACTGTGGAGATGCAGAAATCAGGATGGTGGAGATGGGAAGAGATTCACAAAGGGCTGATGTTTTTTAAGCACAACAGGATGCCGATTTCCAGCACGCCATGTCCAGATCATAGAATTATAGAATCACAGAACGGTTTGTGTTGGAAGAGACCTTAATGCTCATCCAGTTCCAATCCCCTGCCACAGACAGTGACACTTTCCACTACACCAGGTTGCTCCAAGCCCCATCCAACCTGGCCTTAAACACTGCCAGGGATGAGGCAGCCACAGCTTCTCTGGGCAACCTGTGCCAGGGCCTCACCACCCTCACAGGGAAGAACTTCTGCCTCACATCTCATCTCAATCTCCCCTCTGTCAGTTTAAAGCCATGTCCCCTTGTCCTGTCCCTACCTGCCCTTGTCAAAAGCCCCTTTCCAGCTTTCTTGTTGGCCCATTTAGGCACTAGAGGTGCTCCAAGGTCTCCCTGGGGCCTTCTCTTCTCAGGCTGAACAAGGCCAGCTCTCTCAGCCTGTCTCCATAAAAGTGCCACAGCCCTCTGAGCACCAAAACCATCCCACCAGTGTTTTCTAGCTGAGGGGAACACTGCCCTACTCCCACCATAAACTTTATATGGAAACACAGGGGTAAACTCAGACATAGAAAATAAATTATCATCCCAAACCTGCTTTCACTGTGCTAATACCTATCAGGAAAAAGAGAGTGATGTACAACACACATATTTTATTAACTTTTTACCTGAAGTGCCTCACAGCTCTTATGCAGAGGCATTTAGTTACAGTGCGATTCCATTACCACAAAACCTACATGGGTGAACTGAATTAACTGAGGGGCCTGAAGGCAGAGGAACCTCTAGAGCACACCACAGGGCCCGGAGGAGCGCTGGGTACCAATTTTCATCTCCGCTTCTGCTGTTATCCAGCCCACGGCAGCGACCACGCACAGACACACCAAGGGGCTGCGGGTGCCGGCCCCTCCGCAGCGGCGGATTCCGGACATTCAGGCCTGAGGAGCAGCGGGGAAACAAGGCAAAGCGGAGGACCCAGCGCCCGTTAACGATGTGGTGACGGCCTACGCCACGACCGCCACACCGCGCTCCCGCCACTGCCTCACGATGCCCCACCTCTCCCGGCATGCACCGCGCGGCTACCAGACTGCAGCTCCCAGCAGTCACCGCGCGGGCTCGCACGGCCGCCACGGCAGCCCCACTCCTTCCTTCCTCCGTTGCCCCCTCATATCACTCCCTCTCACCGTCTCCGGTCGCTGCGGGGAGGCGTCCAGCAGCTCGTTCAGCTCCGCAAACATGGCGGGCGGGCCGCCGCCGGGGGGGACACGGAGTCTTCCGGCAACGGGGGCGAGGGGAGGTCTTACGGCCCGCGCATGCGCTGATCGGAGGCGAACGGCGCCGCCTGCCGGAGGGGCGGTGGCCGCCTCAGCGTGGCTTCTGGTACCCTCACGGCCCATCCGAGTCTTTCCTGTGCCGCGGGGCTCCAGCTGGGCGGCTCCAGCGCCTGCCGGTGCTTTGGGTTCACCCCGTTGCACGGCTTGGCCTCCCCCATGGGGAGCATCCTGTCAGCCTGGCCAAGGGGCCTGGGCTGCTGCAGGACCCGCCGTCCCAACCGCTAATGAAGCTGCTAACTGGGGCTGGATCCCAGCTCTGACCACCAGTGCCTGGGCTCTAGCTGGACTTGCTGCCCCTGAGCCCTGGCCCAGAGGTGTCCCCCCCTTTACCCTTTTGCCAGCTGCACACTGGGTTTATATCATAGAATCCCAGAATGGTTTGGGTTGGAAGGGACATTCAAAGTTCATCCAGTTCCAACCCCCTGCCACAGGCAGGGGCACCTTCCACTACACCAGGTTGCTCCAAGCCCCATCCATCCTGGCCTTGAAAACTGCCAGGGAAGGGGCAGCCACAGCTTCTCTGGGCAACCTGTGCCAGGGCCTCAGCACCCTCACAGGGAAGAACTTCTGCCTCACATCTCATCTCAATCTCCCCCCGTCAGTTTAAAGCCATTCCCCCTTGTCCTGTCCCTACCTGCCCTTGTCAAAAGCCCCTCTCCAGCTTTCTTGTTGGCCCATTTAGGCACTAGAGGTGCTCCAAGGTCTCCCTGGGGCCTTCTCTTCTCAGGCTGAACAAGCCCAGCTCTCTCAGCCTGTCTCCATAGCAGAGGTTCAGATACGGCAGATATAATATGCCACGGGGCAATAGGATACTTCAGAGAGGTCCATTACTCTCTTAACATTTCCTGTGACATTAGTAGCACATTTGAGTGCTACTGAACATTAATTTGGCTCTCTCAGAATAAAGCTGCAGCAGTTCCCAGCCAGCAGCTGAGTCGTAGCAGCAAATTTAACCACAAAAATCCACATTACTTAGCATTGCTTTTTGTCCCTCATAACCAAATTTGCATTTTTTGTCACTTTCCATTTCATTCCCCACCTAAGCATCTGTAACCTTTGATTCTCATAATGTAGACACGTATTGGCAGGCAGAGGGGAAATGTGCTGGCATGCTGGCTGTCCCAAGGGGCCTGGAGGGAGGATGCACCAGCCTGGCACTCTCTTGTCCGCTGCAAGCATTAGGGGGCATCAAACGATACTAATAAATGGCGAGCATGGAGCAAAAGAGAGGCGATGTTCAGGGAATTCAGGGTGAGGCTCTTCAGAACCACGTATTATCACTGCTGAAGGGTTAGGTGGGTTTAAGAGAGCGAATCAATGGGGCAAGGTGACAGGTCCGTGGCAGAATGATCTCCTGAGGGGAGGAGGAGATAACCTCCTATCAGTAACCATTGACTTAGGAAGTTCCTGAGCTACAAAGTACTGGGGCCTGGGAGAAGAGCTGTGGGGACAGAGCTGCTTGCCTTAGCCTTGTTCTTCCCTCACACTCTGGTTAGGATAACTTGTACAAAAGGCAATGGGCTGTATGAATATTTGGTTGAGCCATTGCAGCTGTTCTTCCCTCTTTATTTCCAATGTTTGTATGTGTATGATCTGCAAAATCTACTATCCTGTCCTCCATCCCTTCTTCAGAGGATTTGGGAATATGCTGTCTCAGCCAGGTCCCAGCACAGTCCCTGGGATATCCCATCTGTAATTTCTCTTCCTCAAGAAGCCCTTTGCTTCCTGTCTTTTAACCAGTTATTTAGCTGTGAAAGGACTTCCTCTCTTACCCTTTGATGGCTTCATTTCTGTAAAAGCTTTAGCTGAAAGCTTCTTTAAAAGTCCAAATCACTTTGCTTTTGTTTTCCCACCCTTTCACAGAGCTGGGAACCTGGGTCTGGTCACAGGGAGTCCAGTAACCAGCTGAGTCCCCGCTCTGTGTTGGTGCAGCCAGAGCCTTAATTCCTTTGCCACCCTTTGAAATAGTCTGGCTCCTGGCCTCCTAGTTCCCAGGGTTTGTCTGCAGAGCCCCATTCTGCAGCACAGATGCCAGCAAAGGGAGCTCACAGTCAGAGAAGAGCCTGGAGATGTTAGAAGAGCTTGGAGATGTTCCTACCTGGGAGCTCCCCATCAGGCTGCATCTGTGTGTTAGCAAATATGCCATTTTAAGGCCACCTTTTGTCTGCGTTGTCGCATTTCTCCCTCTATAGCACTTTTCTTCTAGTTCCTTCAGGAGCCGCAGAGCCCTAAACGCCTTGTAAATGAAAAGTGAAATCCTCTCTTTTTCTCTTTGCAGTGGGAAGGGGACCAAAACCACATGCAAGGTACAGCTGCATCTCTCAAAACACCTCTTGTCCTTCTTAATATATTCCCTCTCACATTTCGTGACTTGTTACTGCGTGAAGGCAGTGAGAATTTTGCCCCTAGAACAGTTGCCCCTTCCCTCCCATCTGCTTCATGCTTATTTGCAGTATTTACAATGCAGCAAACCTTATAAGTATTGCGTAGCGGAGCCATATGGCATCCATAGGTAACAATCCTGCTTACAATTAAGCTCTAATGCTATGTCATACCAGTGCATAAAAAGCAATTCATGACCAAGAGTAGGAAAAAAAACCCAGCTGAACCAATCAAAACAATTAATCTTGCAGTATTTGAGGTAATTCCCAGAAGCACGGCAGGGAAAGCTAACTAAAAGCACTTGGCTTCTCAATGGGGGTGCATGGAAAATGATTTTTAAGAAGAAGGCACTTTGATTTACCTCCTTTGATTATCTCTTTCTGGTGACAGAGGTGCCTGCATTACTTATTGCCAAGCTTTCTGGGATATTCCCATCCCTTTGGATTTTAATGCACAAATCAAATTCCACCCCAGCAAAAGGAGCATACTAAAGCAGGAGGGTTTTCTTGTCTTCCCATAACGCCATTGTTGCTGATAGAATGCTAACTGCTTTAGTAATGCTTTGAGTCATAAAAGATCATTAGTGCTTTGAGGCCAGAGAAGGTTAATAGGAGAGCAGATGTTGGGCCGAGTCAATGGCTGGGTAAGAAAAGAAACAGGCAAGTTGTCCCTTTAACTCAGCTTGTGTTCAGGGGATAAATTCAGCCCACTCAATGCTGTGGCCTTGACACAGCAAAAAGCAGCTGGAAGGAATAATGGATGAGCTTGACCAGGTGCTGGAGTTCTGTAAAGAAATGCATGAGACAGGCTTTGAAAAGAATTGCTAAGCCACTGGTTCCCTCCCTGTGACAGTCAGTGGGAAAGGGAGCCCAGAGCGTGGCAGGGCTGTTCTCTGGAGATGGCTCCTGCTATTGTCACCGTTACTTGGATGTATCACCCTGTTACTTGGACATGTCACCCTGCCGTAATGTCACTCCTCACCCCTCTGCCATTAACAGTGCTCTTTTCTATAGGAAAACTAGGGGAAAGCTGGTTTATTTTGGTTGCGCTAGCAATGCGGACATCTGACTTATTTTTGTTTGCCTATGCTTTGCAGATGAGCAGCAAACACCAAAGTGGGCTATGGTGAGCTCCTAAATTCAACCATCATTTCTTGTGTTTGTGTTTGGCCCCACTCCTCACACTTTTGGAAGCCAGCAGATCTCCCCTGTGCCTGCTGGACTTGGGGGTCAGGTATTATACCAGCCAGCACACCTCACCCTCTTCCTTGGGGACCAGCTCAGAAACGCAGAGGGTAAAATAGCCCAGGAGCAGCCAGGGAGAGAATAGTGCTGGCTTCCATGTTCCCTTCTCCTTTAGCTTGGCAGTGGTTGGAAAAAGTGCTGCTGGTGAAACAGAATCCCACAGATATTTACAAAGCCTCTACTCTGTGATTCCCTGAGGCCACAGATCATAGAATCATAGAATAGTTTCACTTGGGCTGTCGGGACAAAGCACCAGGGAGGAGACAGGGAAAATAAATATGAATTTTGATGCCTGAGGACATGGTAAAACAACTGGGACACCTGAATTGCCTTTAAAAGACACCTACAAAAGAAAAACGCAGAACAGCATCAGTGCGTTTTGCCTTCTCCTTACCCTGGTTGTGGGAAGTCAGATACACTGTTCAGGGTGGAATTAGTCTCACATCTGGGTATTCGTTGTCCTGCAAGATTTTATGGGGTATTGATATGACTGGGAAGGAAGAAATATAAGCTAGATAGAGAAAATAGATAGAAAGGGCAATGACTTTTGTTCTTGCCCTTTTAAAATGCTATATTTTGCCTGTTTGTATCTGTATGTATATATATATCCGCTTGTGTGTGTAGCAACTGTTAAAAGCATAGAACACTATTACGAATTAGCATTCTGTCAGCCCCAGTGAACAGAAGACAAAGCTCATAAACCTGTTGTGCAGAGGCAGCAGCTCTGGCAGAGGGATGGAGGAGCAGGCCTGACATTTCTGATGAGAAAAGGAGCAGAAGCATCGCAGGATCACTGAGCATAGGACTGGAGGGACCTGGAGAGGTCGTGTAGATAGAGCAACACCTGCCGCCAGGCAGAATCAGCTCAGCTGAAACCTTTCTTGACAGCTGTTTGTCCAACCTGTTCTTAGAAACCCTCAGCAACAGCGACTCTGAATCCTCTCTTGGCATTTCTTTCCAGCACTTCATTACCCCCACTTTATGCACTTGCTGCTAATGTCAAATGTAAGCATACTTCACTGCATTTAACCATGCTTTGTTTGCTGATTGTCTGTGGCTGTGAAGAGTAATTTACTGCATTCATAAAGCAAGCTAAAAAAAAAAAAAAAAAAAAAAAAAGGGGGCTTTTGTTTCTC
>NDXB01008829.1:0-17960 GCA_002631895.1 Agapornis roseicollis
GGGAGGGCAAGCCAGGGGGGTTGAATGAGTGAACGAGCTGTGTGGGTTTAAACCACGACAGCAGGGCACAGCAAAGGGCACCCAGAGCGGGTCACAGCGGGCGGCCCTTGCTGAGGACAGGGCCCCGCAGTCACCTTTTGGGTGGGTTTTGTCCCTTTTCCTCTCCCAGGTGATGCTGATCCAGCCCCAGGCGCCCGCAGCTTCCCCGGGACCTGCATCCTGCTCCTTGCAGCGCCGCACTGGGAGCACGCAGCTGCAGGCAGCGGCTCCTGGCGGTGTTTCACCTTTCCCCTTGCTACCGAAGGGGCTGTCCGTGTGTGCCGCAGCCATCCCAGCCGCACCGTGCTCACTGTGAGTGCTCGAGGGAAGGGCACGCTGCTCCGTGCCACAGCGATTTGGGGCTGCTCCTCCTGATGGTGCTGCAAAGCCACCCTCAGGTACCAGCTCTCTGCTGAGGTCTGGCGCTTGGTTCTTACAGCTTCAATAGAGTCATAGAATAGTGAGGGCTGGAAAGGAGCTTAAGATCATCCAGTACCGAACCCCCTGCCATGGGCAGGGACACCCCACACTAAACCATGGCACCTAAGGCTCTGTCCAGGCTTGCCTTGAACACTGCCAGGGATGGAGCACTCACAACTTCAATAAAGACACACAATGTTTTGTACATTCCCCTTGAGCTGGGGGGGTGTGGGGAGGATCTGCTCACATTTGGATGCTGCAGAAAAGCACTGCGATATTAGAGCCATAGAAAGGCTAAACCAAGAGGAACAGATTAACTGAGCAGATGTCCAGGGCCTGCGGGGCTGGGGGTGGCTGAATGAGGAAGCCCCAGTGCTGATATGTTGGGGGTTTGATCCCGTGTCCCTGCGTACTGCTGCTGTGGTTCACCCACTTGCTCAGTTCTTCCTTCTCTCTGCTTTGGTGCTTCCTCAGCACGCTCCCTGCGGTGCAGGGTTCTCCTGCAGCACACACAGAGGTTACCCATCCTCACCCAGCTTTCCCAAGAGCTTCCCAGTGCTGTGCTCCAGGGGCTGCGGCTGGCTCCCAAATGAGCCTCCTCCCCCCCACTCCAGAGGAACCCTCCTGGGTTGCACCTCCTGGCAGTGCCCGTGCAGGTCCCTGTGCATGGGGAAGCCTTTTATCTGGTCACAGGCTAGCACCCAGTGGGGGCAATTACCACCCCAGCAGGACATGGGCAGCCTGGGAGAAGCAGGGGGAGCCTGGAGGAATGGCTGGAGCAGGAGGAGGAGGAGGAGAGGGCACAGAGCCCATGGGGTCCTACAGGTGTGGAATCCAACCACACAGCAGCACTGGGGTGGGAACTGGAGAGGGCACAACTTCAAGAACCTTTAATTTCAAGTTTAAAACCCCTGAGGTTAATCTTACATATACATATAAAACACTTTGGATTGAGTTCTAGAGGCGTTCAAAGGATCAGAGACAAAAGCTCCAATCCCTGCACCACAGTTCCCATTCCCTGGGATAATGTTGAGACTGGGCTTTGAGACAGCAGGTTCCATACAGCTCCAGCACAACACCTGAGGGATGTGATCTTGGCACGTAGCCTTGCTAACGTGAGCACAAGGGAGAAACACTTCAGCAAGATTCTAAAGCCAGAGCTTTATTTACAACAGTCAAAGCAAATGGAAAGAGCTGGGAATTGCCACATCTGCCCAGAGAAGCAGGAGGAAGAACCAAAGTCACCGCTGCCTCCTTTCTACTGGCCTTCCCAAAGGTAGAAGCCAAAAGACACCCTGCCCAGCCAGGGCAGTGTCTGGGCACAGCCTGGGACAGGTGAACAAAGGACAACACTGTCCCCTTACGGACCTGGAGCTGGGTCAATCCAAGGACAAGGGAATTCCTAATGGGCGTAAGGGGAAGCCAAAGGAAACAACCACCTCTTCATTGGTGAACACGGGCTTGCTGGGGAGGAGAAGGGCTGGAATGTCAGAGCTTCAGGTGGTTGGTGCGGGAAGAGAAGCGAAGCAAATCAGCAGAGACTTTCACAAAGGAAACCCAGAACATGTGAGCAGTGGGTGCAGGAACAGCCAGGATGGGATACAGAAGCTGCTCAGCTGCCTGGGAGAGGAGCACTTGCAACAGGCAGCGGAGGTTGGATTGTTTTACCTCCTTTCTCCCAACAGGCACAGCTCAGTCACGGAGCAATTACTTCAGTCATGGGCAGAGTGAAGTAACTGAGCTATGGAAGAGCACAGCTGGGGCTGTGATGTGAGAGAGCAGCCCAGGAAAGGCTGGGAGGGTGACAGGAAGGTGCAGTCCCAGCTCCTGCATCCCCAGAGCCGTGTGCAGCACCTCAGGAGAGGAAACCGGCACCACTGTGGGAGCGATGGCTCTGGACAGGATGGCAGGGATGTGCCCCAAGCACTGCAGGCAGGATCCGAGCACTGCGAAAGGCAAAGCCTGGGGTACCTTCCCCATGAAAGAGGAAACAAAGCCACCCCCTGATCCAATCCTTCTGTGGCCTCCACCAGTGGCACCGGTCAGGAGTTTCACTTGACCTCAGCCTCTGTACAACATCTTCCCAAAGTGCTCCAGTACTGGAGTACCACAACAACTGAACTGAACTGGACCTTTTGCCATCAGGTTCTCAGAGTTAAGGAGTGTGTTTCCAGCTGCATGGGAGGGACTGGAAGATACTGTACGTGTGCAAATGGACGTGGCTTATGGGCTCCGGCCCTCCTTTCTTGCAGGGTTCACCCCTGGTTTTGCCCAGAAGGGGGATGAAGGTGACAGAGCTTGCATTCAAATGAAGTTTTACTCCTCTGCAACAATTGGGAAGTATCAGGATGCAGATCTGATTTCATTTCAAAGCAGAGCACACTTCATTTCACCCAGTGACCCCAATGCTAGCAAATAGGCCACGGGGAAGCTGAGAGCAGGTATCAGCTGAGTGGCCATGCTGGAACGTCAGTCACACGTTCATGCTTCCAGAGCTCCTCAGTCAGCATCCTGAACTCCAGAGCTTCCAAAGCTCAGCTGGTTTATGGGTATCAGTGAGTCTCTGGAGCCACATCTCCTCACAAGCCTAGTACCGAGCATCAAAAAGGGAGGTAACACAAAAGCAGCCTTTAAAAATAGGCTGCGAGACGTGGCCAACAAGGCAAGAGATAAAGGTGCCCGCACTTAGCAACATCAGGATGTGCTATACAAGAGAACCTGTTCAGAACCACGTAATTTTATCGAGATGCCTGGCACCAGCAGAACAAGGAGGAGAAGCGGTGGGCAGAGGTTATTGGGAAGGTCTGTCTGGAGCACCTGCGGGACTGCGCCACGGGGCAGACCCAGACGAGCCGTTCTGTCAGTCACTGTGCTTGCTGTCCTGCGCAGTCCCGCAGAGCACCTCAAGTCCCTGCCTTGGCCACCAGGTAGTAGAGGATGACGAAGAGCAGGATGAGCCCCGCCGAGACGGAGCAGAGCAGGCGCCGGTTCTCCCTGCCGGAGCGCGCCATGCCGGAGAAGCGCTTCACGCTGCCCGTCAGCAGCCCCGTCACGCTCAGCAGGTCCGAGTCCTGGGGACAAGAGGACAGGCAGCTGGAGGCTTACAAACACCCGAGCAACACATCAGGGTTAACAGCAGCTCTACACGTGGAGCCTTCACCCACAAAGGACGGTCCCTACCTGAAGCTGGGCCATCACACACACCGGGGTGTGCTCCCAAGCACAGAAGGTGGGATGTCCTGCCATCATTCTATTCTCCCCTCGGCATGGGGTGACATTCCCATGCAGCTCTGCCGGGGGGGGGGGAAGGGGGGGGAGCAAAGAGCTCTCAAACTAATGCAGTTTGGGCAGTTTCATTCTGACTTTTGGTTCTGGTTTTCCGTATCCGCAAACTACTCGGAGCTTCTGCTTGTGTTGCTCCAGAAATGTTTCAAAGTCTCCTCTGTAGCCGCACAGTTTCATGCTTATCAAAGACTTCTCCTTTAAGGTGCTTTGCCATGACACCTTTTACTCTGATTCTCCGTTCTCCTGGTTATCAGGCTGAGAAAACACCCATTTCAGACACTCCGACACTCTCAGCAGAGGCTGCTATTACACAGCTACAAGCTGAGCTTTGACTCAGCTGGTTTCAGCACTACAATTCGCTGCTCTCTTGCTTCCACACACCAGCTCTCCACGTCCAGCTCGGGCAGGAAAGGTGCTCCAAGCCCCAGTGTTACGGTGCTGATCAACTCAAGCCTCTGCCTGGATTCCCTTCCTTCATGAGCTGCCTTTCTCCTAAGAAGCCTCAGCAGGTGACCCCTCTGCTCCAGGGGTGTGCTGGCCTGGCCTGGCCCCAATGCACTGGGATCAGCAACCAAAGCTTAAGAGGCAGATGACTGGGAAGGGAATTTGGTGGCGTGTGTCAGAAAGAAAACAGAACAGGGCACTGCCCAGCACCAAAACTCACAGGGGCAGCTGAGGAACAGGCCCATCTCCGAGCAGCAGCCTCAGGAGGCAGCTCTTTAACCCTGGGAAGGAGCTGATCTCCACCTGTATGTCCACATCCGTCTATCCAGATGCTGGGTACCAACCCCGTCAGCCCCTTGGACAAAGCGACACTGCCAGCAGGGAAGTGCCTGATGGTTTTGTACCAAGAAATGCATGGGACCGGGTTCAGCTACGTTCCTGGTTTGCCAAATGGAGTGCTGGGCTCTAACTCTGCTGTTAACCTGGAGCTGCTGTTCACTGAGAGCCAGCTCTCCACACGTCACCAGCTCCTTACCATGCCATCCAGGTAACGGGTCTGCTCCTCCGCGTCTTTGTCGATGTCCAGCGCCAGCTACACAGGGATCAAAGAGGGATTAAGGACCTTCAGCGCAGAGAGAACCGGACACACGTGGGGCTGGTGAAACCCAAATGCACGTCGGAAAAGCAAGCCCCCCCCCCCATAGACAGAGGCTTGTTCTGGGAAGGAAACAAGATTCTCGCTTCAGTTTGGGGTTGTTGAACTTTTTCAGCTCTGAGAACAAAGCTGGGTTGTCCAAACCTGTCACACTGGGCAGGAGCATTTACAGATGGGGACACAACAGCAGGGACTGAGGCTTCCCTTCTACAAGGCGAGTCACTGACTTCTGTTAAGCTTTAAATCAAAGTGCTTGATGTTAGGAGGAGCAAAGCAGCTCGAACACCACCTGCAGGGTGTATCTGCAGATCTGCTTTACCTGCCTGTTTATTGTGACCTTTCCCTGAGCTCTGCTTTACTACCCCCGTGCAGCTTTGACGTGTCCCTGCGCCTGAACTCCTCCCCTGCATGCCGCGACAACCCCACCATCCCCTATGGATGCTGCTCAGAAGGGAAGCTCCTATTCACAGATACCCCGGGCGTTTCGCAAGGGGAAGGTACCGAACAGCTCGGGGCCGTGACACAACGGGAGCCGCTGCGATGGGCCCGGGCCGGCACCGCAGGCACAACGGGGATACCGGCTGCTCCTCCCTGCCTCCGGTCACTCACCGCCTTCAGCCGGGTGACCTTGCCGGCCAGGCCCTCCGCCATGCGCTTGTTCTCCGCGTCCAGCACATCCTCGGTACCGGCGCTCGGACCTGGGCCGGGAACAGGCGGCTCAGCCCCTCCCGCTCCTTGCTCACCCGACGTGGCGGCCGAGGCCGAACGCGCTCGCTGTCCCCCCCCGCTGGCCACGGAGGCCGTTACCGCTGCCCCCCCCCGTTTGCCACGGGCCGATCCCGAGCTCCTTTTGCCCAGCCTACAGCGAACTCGCCCCAGACAGGCACGGGCAGAACCCCAGCACCTGCCCCGCGCCGCCCGGCTCCAGCAGCGCCGGGGGCTCCGTGCCCAGCGCCGGCCTGCGGGGAGCCGCTCGCACCGGCGCTCGTCGCCCCCTCGGCCCTTCCGGGACTCCCCTGGCCTGGACCCCTCGGAGGCCCCAGCCTGGATCGGCTCCCGAATGGCGGCGGGGCCGCCCGCCGGCCTCGATCCCTTCCCCGGCCGCAGCGGGGACCCCCCCCTCCACCGCCCCCCGGCCTCACCTCGGCCCCACTCCGCCATGGCGGCCGCTGGTCCCTCCCCGCCGGGCGGAGCCGCGCCGGGACCACAAAATGTCCGCCCCCCGCGGCCCGCCCTGCGCGGCTCCGTGCGCTGCGGCGGGACCGGACCGGAGCGGAGCGGGACGGGACCGAGGCAGCGCGGCCAGGAAATGAGGCCGGAAGCCGGGGCGGCGGCAGGGAGGTAACGGCGCTCCCCTCCGGCCCTGCTCGCTGCAGGGCCCCAGCGCCGGGGGTCGGTCCCGGCTCCGAGGGACTCCGAGCCGCAGGTACCGGCCCGGCCGCTGTGGGATAACGGGGCTTGAGGGGCTGGGGAAGGCGCGGAACGAGGGGAGGAGGCAGCCGCGGGTGGAACGCGGCCGGGGCCACCGGCTCCTGCCTGGCCCGCAGAGCCGGGGGCAGCCCCGGGCCCAGCCCCTCCGCAGGTGCAGTTCTGGGCCGGGCCCCCCGAGCGACCCCCGCTTCCCTACGGCGGGACCTGCCCGCGGGCCCAGGCCCCTCCCTGGCTGCGTGGGGCAGGAGGGGTGGCCCCTGGCAGCGCCCCAGAGGGAGGGCTGCGTTCGGGGCTTGCCGTGCTGCGGGGCAGGGAGGGCTCCGTGGGGGCTAACGGGGATCCGTGCTGCGGAGCGAGGGGCAGGGAGGGCTCCGTGGGGGCTAACGGGATCCGTGCTGCGGGGCAGGGAGGGATCCTTGGGGGCTAACGGGATCCGTGCTGCGGAGCGAGGGGCATGGCTCCATGGGGTCTAACCGGGATCCGTACATGTTTCTATGGTCTCTAACCCCGTATCCGTGCTGCAGAGCGCGGTTCATGGCTACATGGGGTCTAACTGGGATCCGTGCTGCGGAGCGAGGGGCATGGCTCCATGGGGTCTAACCGGGATCCGTACATGGCTCTATGGTCTCTAACCCCGTATCTGTGCTGCAGAGCGCGGTTCATGGCTACATGGGGTCTAACTGGGATCCGTACATGTTTCTATGGTCTCTAACCCCGTATCCGTGCTGCAGAGCGCGGTTCATGGCTCCATGGGGTCTAACCGGGATCCGTACATGTTTCTATGGTCTCTAACCCCGTATCCGTGCTGCAGAGCGCGGTTCATGGCTCCATGGGGTCTAAGTGGGGATACGTACATGGCTCTATGGGCTCTAGCCCCGCATCCGTTCTGCAGGGCATGGTTCATGGCTCCATGGGGTCTAACCGGGGTCCATACATGGCTCTATGGTCTCTAACCCCGTATCCGTGCTGCAGAGCGCGGTTCATGGCTCCATGGGGTCTAACCGGGATCCGTACATGGCTCTATGGTCTCTAACCCCGTATCCGTGCTGCAGAGCGCGGTTCATGGCTCCATGGGGTCTAACCGGGATCCGTACATGGCTCTATGGTCTCTAACCCCGTATCCGTGCTGCAGAGCGCGGTTCATGGCTCCATGGGGTCTAACCAGGGTTCGTACATGGCTCTGTGGGGTCTAACTGGGATCCGTGCTGCAGAGCGCGGTTCATGGCTCCACGGGGTCTAAGCGGGATCCGCGCTCACAGATGTGCTCGGGGCCGCTTTATTTCCCACCACTGGAATTGCTTCCCTGCGCTGTGGCCTTGCAGGGCTCTGAGAGCTGCTGAGCTCGTGCTGTGCCTAAAATAATCCCATGGTCTTTCTGCACATCTGCTCGTTGACACGGCCATCGGCGCTGAGCAGAGGAGCTGCCAAGGCCGGCCCCATACGTGTGTTCTGACAGCCCGTGCCCGGTGCACGCATGCAGCCCTCGCCCGCACTGACCGTGCCAGGCACCAAAACCCCAGGGATCGCCCACCACAAACCCCAACCGTGGCTTTCTCTTCTCCACCCTTCAAGGTGGCTCTGCCTGGGGCCGTGGGATGCTCTCCTGGCTTTCCAATCCATGGGAATGCTTCTGGATGTTGCACTGTGTTCTTGCTCCCGTGCAGCGATAGGAATGGGGGCAGAGAGCTATTTCAGGGAGCTGCTGTTATCTGCTCTGTGTTAATCCCGGCCTGGGAGGGGGGAAGGCTTTCCCCGGGTGCTTTACTGGCCGGGCATGCATTAAACGTTGAAAAGCAAAGAAGAGGATTAGAGGGTGAGGGAGGAAGCTGACTGCTGGTGTTAACCTGGGTTATCCATCTGCTCTGCCTGTATGGATGCAGCAGTGTGAGCAATCACACCTGCGGCTTCTCTCTGCTTTGCCCTTTCCCTCCTTCCTTTCCCCACCCTTCTCCCTCTCTGCTCCCGTGTATCCAGGTCCTTCCGCATCACTGTTATCAGGGACAAGGAGCTCCCGGTTCACCTCCTGCTGAGCTGGGGACATAATGGAGCTGAGGGAGGTGGTGGCCACGCTGGAGAGCGGGGAGCAGGACACCGTGCTCAGGGTGCTGCAGGTCTACAACCGGGAGGTGAGTGAGGTCCCAGCCTCTCCTGCTCTGCACTGGGGCTTCCCTGCTCCCTCGGAGCACATCTGCCTGTGTGATACTGCCAGGAGCATGCACGGGCTGCTTCGGTTTTCCCTGCAGATGGGCAATTGCCTGGTGCTTGGCTGGGGAGCAGCCGAGCAGCCTCTCCTTGTCTTGGTTCCTTTGTATGCTGCGAGTAAAGTGTGGAGAAGGGGTTATTCTTGTAATCATTATTATTGGGCTATCAGGTAAAGCCTGGAGGGAAATCTGGGTGCAGAGCAAGCAGGAGAAGCCTTTATGTTAAGGGAGTGTTTGGGGGTGAGGGTTGGGGCCCAGGGAGGAGCTGCAGGTGAAGTGGTTGTGATTTGCAAGTAAAAGATCAGAGGAGGGCAGGGATGGGGCTGCTGGAGCCAGGTGCAGGTGCCTGCTCTGAACCGGGCTAGAGAACATCAAAACAGGAAACTGCCCCATCCCTGGCAGTGCTCAAGGCCAGGTTGGACACAGGGGCTTGGAGCAAGCTGCTCCAGTGGAAGGGGTCCGTGCCTGTGGGAGCAGGGGTTGGAGCTGCAGGAGCTGTAAGCTCCCTTCCAACCCAAACCATCTGTGGTTCTAAGAACAGCTGGGAACAGAGGGGGAAGCGCTTTGAGCTTTACAGCGGCACAAAGGGATCTGTGGGGGTAAATCCTGTCACAAATAGACTCTGGTTGTCAGGGAAATCTCCATCAGGGTTCCCTCGAGGCGGGGGGCCCTGCAGAGCTCCGTGACTCAGCCTGCATCACCTCGGGTAGGAGGGGAGAACCGGGAGCCTGGAGCATGGCTGTGCACGAGGAGAGCACGGCTCTTCCCAGCTTTGAAACGGAGCAGATGTGGCTGAGAAGGAGCAGGTCCCTCCTGGACGTTGCTCCATAGGAATAACATCACCTGCTCCAGGCGCAAGGCTGGAGGAGCGGGAAGTGCGGCCAGCCTGAGGTACCAAACCCGGGGTTTTCTCTTGTCCTTTGCTGGTGCTGCAGTGTAGGGACCTGTGAGGGTGGCAGTGGCTCTGCTGGGCTGTCGGAGCAATCGGAGGGGGCTGCGATGCTGCAGGTAAACTGAGCAACCCCCTTGCCTCATTTTTACTGTGGAGCTGATGGTGCTGCAGCCTCTCTGTGGGATGTGTTTGAATTCACTGCTGCAGACTCAGTCGTTGATTGCCAGGAGTAAACTACAGCTGAAGCCAAGCCACGGGTATGCAAAATAGACACGAATGGGGCTACAGGAGTGCCCAAGAGGATGCAGTGAGAGAGCACAAGTGCCCTGGTTGCCTGCAGAGCTCATCGGCACCAGGACTGGACCCCCAGCTCCCCAGAGTGAGGGGCAGCAGGAGAGGTCACCCCGTGAAGGCTGGAGGCTCTGCAGCAGCCTGTTGGTGTTGTGTTATCCACCACGGCTTGTTGTCGGCTGCCAAGACCAAAGCCATCCCTAGGACCTCGATGCTGGGGCACAGTTAAGCTGCACACTGGATCTTCTGCTGTTAAGCAGCCAGGAATTGGCAGTGCGTTAGGAAGGTGGCAGGAGAGACTGCAGCTGTGGAATGAGGGAGTCAGGGGGCACCCGGCATCTCCAGAGCCCTGAGCAGCCAGTCCTGGCCTGGGGAAAGGCAATGGGCAGCTCATAACATGCTAAATACAGCGGGAGGTGAGCTCAGCCCTTGACACCCTGGGCGGGATACCCGGGAGTTGCCATCCGTCGAGAGAGAATAAATGCCGAGGGTGAGGATGCTTGGTTGTGATCAGTGCTCCTGAGCAGCCCCACAGGGATGAGTGGTGTCAGTCAAAGGTGGCAGCTGGTCAAGGAAAGGGACGTGCTGGAGGTGGAGAGATCAGGTCTCTTGTGCTTAAAGAATGGGACTGGAGTCACCCCAAGGGTTTGTTTGCAGGGAGCAAGAAGGGCTGTCTGTTGGTCAGGAGGAGGCACAGTAAATGTCAAGGGGAGGAATGTGTCGGCACAGCTCGGTGGTGTCACTGAGCAGAGAGCTGTGGCTGTTACTGGATAAGAAGCTGTTCCCTGGGAGGGTGCTGAGGCGCTGGCACAGGGTGATGGCCCAGAGGAGCTGTGGCTGCCCCATCCCTGGCAGTGCTCAAGGCCAGGTTGGACACAGGGGCTTGGAGCAAGCTGCTCCAGTGGAGGGGGTCCCTGCCAGTGGGAGCAGGGGTTGGAGCTGCAGGAGCTGTAAGGTCCCTCCCAGCCCAACCCAGGCTGGGATTCAGGTTTCTGAATCCTCTTTCCTCTGAGGCCTGGGTTCTTTGGTTCTCCTGTTTCACAGACAGAGGTTCTCTGAGCACTGATTCCCTGCTTCTGGAGGGGGTGCTTGGTTTTGAGTGGTTTGGTTTCAGCCCTGCCCTGCCCAGGGCAATGGGTTTGTGCATTTCTAACCTGGTATTTGTTTTCCTTGGCTCTGTTCTCCCCCACAGAAATCTCAGTGCTTCTCCTTTGACGATGAGGAACGGGAAGAGAGGAAGGTGGGCACAGGCTTTGCTGTCTTACCCAGGCTGGGTGTGTGAATGTGCTGCTGTTGGTACTCGTGTGCAGCAGGTTTGGTGCTGGCAGCTCCATGGGGAAAGACAAGAGTGTTTTCATTAGCTCGATGAGGGAATGGTGTGCTCAAAGCATCTGCCTGGCTGTCCCCATGAGTAAGTGGTGGTTTAGAGTGAAGGTCAGCATCCTTTCAGCATCAACAAGCCCTCTGGGTCCTGCAGTGCAGGTAGTCCCAGCCATGGGTGTGTAAGAGGTGTGCTCCTCTGCAGCATGGCTCTGCCAGGCCAGGGACACAGCAGTGTGCAGGGCTCCAGAGGGGTTGTGTGAGGCAGCTGCGGGCTGTGGCTGAGGCTCTGTATTAGCAGATGCTTTGAGCTGCTGTAATCCGGCCCTCAGTGGAAGGAAACTCTCCTGCCTGTTCATTTCTGCTGTTGCCAGGCAGACCTGTGCATGGCTGCACATGGCTGATGGGCTCCTCTGCATCAGTGAGTCAGTCTGTCCTGGAGTATTTTCCATCTGGTCCAGTCCATTGGTTGGTCGTGCCGATGCCTGTGTTAGCACAGCAAGCGTGGACCATGCTGCCGGGGTAGAGCACAGGACCCCTCTTGTCTGTCACTAATGCAGGGTGCAGCTTTTCCAGGTACAGCCAGATGCACAGGACCAGATGGCCCAGGATCCGAGCTCTCTGCCCTGCTTGTCTGGCTGTTTGGGCTGGGACAGTCACAGTCACACAGGCTGAGAATTCGGGCACAGCCTTGGGGTGCTCCACTTCTGTGGTGTAAGTCATGAAGCACAGATGGAGCATCACCATCTAGCTCCTGGGGCTCAGTTCTTGGAAGGGTTTAGCCCTGGGAACACTCTCCAAGAGCTCTTTAACCCGAGTCTAAAGTTCATTCCTTCCCTCAGTCCTTTTATCATCACCACATCCAGCTGGGGCTGTGCTAAGGCAGCGACAAACCCTGTTGTGATGTTGGTGCTGCGCACGGAAAGGCGCGTGCTCTGCTGTTACGTTAGAGGTGCAGGCAGACCTGAGCTCGCCAGGGTGCCAGTGTCAGTGCAGTGGGTGCCTGGTGTAACAGGAGGTGTTGGTGCACGTGGCTCAAGCCAGGCTGTGCCCGGTGCATGGAGCTCCCTTTGCTGGCTGGCACGCGCGGTGCCGTTACCCACGAGGGTTTGGTTCTCTGCTCTGGTGAATCGGTGCTAGTGGAGCTCTGCCAGCCTGTCCCTGCAGGGGATCTGGGCTAGTAGGTCTCCAGCCAGCACTGAGATAATGCTTATCTGGATCTCCTGAGGCCTTAGCACCTCCTTCCTGAGGGCATCACGTGCTGCTCGCACCTCACTTAGGTCTGTCCCCCTCCCTTGGTGATTTCTGATGCATCTCTCAGCCTGGCCACTCTGTTTCTGGAGCACCCGGAGCAGATGCCTCCCTAACCTGAAGGTTCTGGGTGGGAGCGGAGAGCTGCTGTTGAGCTGGCTGTGAAGCCATAAGGGATGCTTTTGCTCTGTCCTCGCTATGCTTAATGCAGCTGTCAAGGAAACCCTGTTACCCTGAATCACCCTCACCACGGGTGAAGCTGCAATATGGGGTAGTAGCAGCTGTCTGTTCATCCTCCCCCTTTACATCTGATACCCTCTCCCAGCCTCTCTTTGTTTCTTGCTTGAGCTGGGCCAGGATCAGATGCCAGAGCCAAACACTTGCTGGCTGCAGCCCTGAACCAGAGCCCATCTCTAGATGACGCTGCCGTCTCCCAGGGCAGCGTTACGGGGTGCAGGGAGCGTTGCCAACGGCAGAGCACGAGGCATTCCTTGGTTCCTTGTTCCCACCGGCACAGAAAATGGCGCAGCTGCTGATCAGGTTCCTGGAGAGAGAGCTGCAGCCGTCCTGCCAGGTCACCTGCCTGGAGAGCATCCGCATCCTGTCCCGCGACAAGGCCTGCCTGGAGCCCTTCACCACCAAGGACGGGCTGCGGACCCTCTCCAGGCACGCGGGCATCGAGTCCTCCGAGGAGCTCATCCGGGAGGTGCCCGACTTGGATGTGATCCTGGAGGCCCTCAAGTGCCTGTGCAACGTGGTGTTCAGCAGCCCGCGGGCGCAGGCGCTGGCGGCCGAGGCGCGCCTCGTGCTGGGCCTGGCCAGGCGCATCAAGCTCTACAACGAGAGGAGCCTTCCCCACGACCTCAAGTTCTTCGACCTGCGGCTGCTCTTCCTGCTGACGGCGCTGCGCCTCGACACGCGCCAGCAGCTGGCCCAGGACCTGCGGGGCGTCAGCCTCATGGCCGACACTCTGGAGCTCACCCTCGCTGTCAAGTGGATGGACCCCTACGAGGTGGCCGCCGAGGAGGGGCCGCTCCCTCCTTTGCCTCGGCAGGAGACGGAGCGCGCCATGGAGATCCTCAAAGTGCTCTTCAACATCACCTTCGACTCCAGCAAGAGGGAGGTGGATGAGGCAAGTCCTGGGTGTCATCATCCATCCTCCCCCCAGTACACGTGCCTGTCTCCAGGCTGGGTTTCACTGCTGCCTGTCCCCCCACTTGCACATCCTCTGTTACAAACCGGCCCTCGTGCAGCCCTTGGGACGCAGAGGGGTGGCAGGAGCCTCATGTGTCAGAGCTTCCTCCCTCGGGCACTGCCTCTGTCCAGTGCACCAGTGACACATCAGACTTGCAGGGCATTACAGTTTACAAGCTGGGTGTTTCCCTTCTTAATGACACGATTCAGTGCATGAGGGCAGAGCAGACACCCCAGTAACTCCCTTCTGAGCCTGGTCTGGTGCTGCTTCACTTTCTGGGCCAGGTCAAGGTAGGAGGTGATGGAGAATAACACCTCTGGCTAATCCATGGGGCTGGTTTGGGGCCACTTCCAGCCTTTGGCTCAGTGTCCCAGAGCGAGGGGAAAGGTATTGGGCAGCAAGGAATCCAGGAATTGTCCTGAAAGGAGAATTGGAGGCTACTTGAGCCACCCTGCAGTCAGTTACAGGCTGCTGGCTGGGGCTGTGGGCTCAGAGCAGGCTTTGGGATGTGGAGGATCCCTTTCCTAATGCAGGTTTCCATTCTCTGTTTGGGGGCAGGAGGATGCTGCTTTGTACCGGCACCTGGGGGCCCTCCTGCGTCACTGCCTCATGATCTCTGCTGATGGAGAGGACAGGACCGAGGAGTTCCACAGGTCTGTTGGAGCAGTTGGTCACCATCTCGCTAGCAATGGGTCTCCTAAGGCAGATCCTGCCTGGTTTTGGCTTTAACATCCTCTGCTTGTGTGGTGATTGCTGAGGTCACTGTGAGGAGCGGGTCAGGCACCAGAGCAGGTACCTTTGGTCCAGGCTGAGGTTCCTCCATCCAGGCTAGCCCTGTCCTTGCTGCAGGCACCTCGTCTGTGCTGCCACACAGAGAGGAGCGTGTGGTGTTCTCCCAGGCTGCCCGAAGGCTGCGTTCCATCCCCTGCCTCCAACCTGCTCAAGTGCCACCTTGGCCAGAGCAGATGTTTGGCGCTTTGATTTAGAGCCCGTGGTGTGTGAGTCCCTTAAGCCAGGCTGAGGAGTTGCCTGTGGCACATCACTGAGCATTACTGGCCCAGGGGTGTCAGCTCTGAGCCTCAGTCAGGAATCCTAAGCAATGCACCGAATGGCTATTGGGGAATGATAGTGATACAGCAGGAGACCCTGGAGAAAGACCTGCTTGGCCTCAGTGTCAGGACCCGTGGTTTCTCAGCCGTCAGCAAAGTCTCTTTAGACTCCCAGAAAGTTCAGCTACCCCAAAAGCAGTTTCATTTATCCCCTTTCCATGGTGTGAGGAGCCTGGGATGCAGTCCAGAGACAGCTTGGACCTCAGGGTCCCCTCACTGCTGGAAGTTAGCAATGAGCTCATCTCTGGAGAGCTGAGGGGGTTCCGTGAGCAAAGCCCCATGACTGTGTTCTCTCCTCCATTCCTTGTCCAGCCACACGGTTAACCTGCTGGGCAACCTGCCCCTGAAGTGTCTGGATGTGCTGCTCACCCCCAAAGTGCGGCCTGGCTCCCTGGAGTACATGGGGGTCAACATGGATGCGGTCAGCATCCTGCTGGACTTCCTGGAGCGCCGCCTGGACAGGGTGAGTTGGGAGCTCACTGCAGGGCACCTTGCCTGCAGGCTGGGAAGACCCCGGGCCACCACCACAGCACGCGGGTGGCTTGGAGATAGCTCCTTATGGAAGGGGCAGTTTTTAACCAAGGCCAAACTTGGGGCTGGTGGGGCTGAACCAATGTCTGTTGGCTGAGAAAGTGACTGTGCCGTCGCTTGGGGGGCTGCAGGCAGTGAGGCTGGTTGAGTTGAGCAGCAGGGGGTTAGCTGTGTGATGGGAAATGGGTTCTGTTTCACTCAGCTCAGTACCGACCTGGTGAGCGGCTTCTGAAGCCTCAGTTTGTGTGGGTTTCAAGCTGGCTATGGTTTCAGCCTCTGGAGTTATTCCAAAGGACCTTCCCATTGTACCACTGCACTGCTCCACTCCGGATGCCCCACAAGTATTTCTAGCAGCCAGAAGCTGCTGTGCTATGGAGCAGGGCTCAGAAAGCTGTGGCTCTGGGGAGTGGTGGAGCACTGGAGCTCCTGTGGCAGAGGCTGGGAGCTTTGAGGTCCAGCTGCTTCCCTGATGCCTGCACTCACGTTCTCCACCGCAAGCCAAGGAGCTGAGCTCAGTGTGACTCCCGTGGTGCTGGTTTTGTGGTGCCTCTGCAGGGACACAAGCTCAAGGAGAGCCTGACCCCAGTGCTGAACCTGCTGACGGAGAGCGCCCGCGTCCACCGCCAGACCAGGAAGTTCCTGAAGGCAAAGGTGCGCTGAGGGATGCTGCTCCCAGCACAGGGGGGACCAGGGAACCCCCGGTCACTGCAGCCCTCCCAGCAGAGCCCCCGTCTCTGCTGGGCTCTGCTCTGGGGGGGCTGAGGCCCTTGGGACCCGCAGCGTCTGGGCGCTGCTCGTTGTATCTGACCACACGTGCCTTGGCCTGGCCTGGGCCAGCCCCGCTGATCCCCTCCCTGTGGCCCCCACAGGTGCTGCCTCCGCTGCGGGACGTGAGGAACCGGCCGGAGGTGGGGAACGCGCTGCGGAACAAGCTGGTGCGGCTCATGACCCACATCGACACGGACGTGAAGCACTGCGCCGCCGAGTTCCTCTTCGTGCTCTGCAAGGAGAGCGGTGAGCGCAGGCAGGGGACAGCGCGCGGGGTGGGAGACCCTCTGCATCCAGTGGGAACCTCTGCTCCCATGGCCCAGACGCACTGAGCAGGAGGAAGTGGAAGGTATCCCGGTGCCCTGAGGGGAGGAGTTGCTGTGTCTCGTGCCAGCGGTGAGTGAAGAGCTGTGCCGGAGGGCACCCCACCACCCTGTTCAGACCCCCACCTACGGGTGTTGCACTGCCCTTCCTGGTGCCAAGTGGGAGCCTGTTCCCTGGCAGAGCCCAAAGGAGAGTTGGCATCTCCAGGTCTCCATGGCCTTGCTCCAGCCTTGCTGTTGGAGCACACACAGAGGCAGATGGGTAGGAGCAGGAGGGAAGCACAGGGGTTGGTGTCTCCCTCCCAGAGGGAAGCACAGGGGTTGGTGTCTCCCCTCTCCCACAGTGTCCCGGTTTGTGAAGTACACGGGTTATGGGAATGCTGCGGGGCTGCTGGCAGCACGAGGCCTCATGGCTGGGGGCCGGGAAGAGGGAGAGTACTCGGAAGATGAGGACACAGACACGGAGGAGTACAAAGAGGCAAAGCCCAAGTAAGAAGCCTGCTCCCTGTCCGGAGCTCGCCTGTTCCCTGTCCAGAGCTTGCCTGTTCCCTGTCCGGAGCTCGCCTGTTCCCTGTCCGGAGCTCGCCTGTTCCCTGTCCGGAGCTCGCCTGTTCCCTGTCTAGAGCTCGCCTGTTCCCTGTCCGGAGCTCGCCTGTTCCTACATCACCTCCCACTCCTGCTCTGTCCCTTTCTTCATCTGTTCTCTGCCAGCTCCCTTGTCCTGCTCTTCCACAGGCACTGTGTGTAGGACATACAGGAAGCAGAAGCACCGCATTGCACTGTGCTAGCCCTGGGGGCTGGCAGCACTTACCCTGTGCTCCGCTGCTCAGTAGAGCCCAGGTCATCAAAGAGCCCTTTGGTCGCTGCTCTGCTTTTCCTCCTCCTCTGCCCTGACCTTGCTCTTCTTCTTGCAGCATTAACCCTGTGACGGGCCGAGTCGAGGAGAAGCTGCCCAACCCCATGGAAGGGATGACTGAGGAGCAGAAGGAGTATGAGGCCATGAAGTTAGTGAACATGTTTGACAAACTGTCCAGGTACCAGGAAGCTCTTGTCTGTTGGTGTCTGCATTAGCACCCGTGTGTCTGTGATCTGCATTTGCCACAAGCCTTTCTAAGGCCACCTCTGACTGAAGGGAGGTGAGGGGGGACTGGGAGATACGTGGGGAAGTGCTTCCTTGAGCTGAGCCCCACTGGTGCAGGGGGAGGCCCCCCCAGCCCCACACACTTGGCACCATGGTGTACTGTGAAATCCCTCCATGTGCCTCTGCTTCCAAGCCCTGAGCCTGTTCCAGGGACCCTGAGCATGGGGCACTTCTGCTCCCAGCCATCCCCTCACCCTGCTGGGGGCTTTGTGGCCAGAGCTGTCCCCTGCTTCTCAAAGGGGATTCCTGGGGTGGTTCTGGGCTGCCTTGGGCAGGCCCCGTGTTTNCCAGCCATCCCCTCACCCTGCTGGGGGCTTTGTGGCCAGAGCTGTCCCCTGCTTCTCAAAGGGGATTCCTGGGGTGGTTCTGGGCTGCCTTGGGCAGGCCCCGTGTTTCTGCTGTAGCCCATGTCCGTTTCCATGCTGGCTGCTGCAGCCTGGTGCTTCCTTTCCCTGTCCCTGGCTGCAGAGAGCAGGTGATCCAGCCCATGGGCATCACACCCGGCGGCAGCCTGGCACCCATGCACAGCGCCCTGCGCGACGCCACTGAGGACAGGTCCTCATCCGACTCGGACCTGGGGCTGGACTGAGCTGGGACCCCCCCTGCTGCTCCAGGACTGAGCTGGGACCCCCCCTGCTGCTCCAGGACTGAGCTGGGACCCCCC